>JBBPBX010025974.1:0-38458 GCA_038048925.1 Garcialebias charrua
CAATATTAGTGTTTAGCATACATCTTAGATCTTTTAGCATATTGACTAGTGTTTGTTTAGTGTATATCTTAGTGTATATATTAGATCCTTATATACCTTTTCTTTTTACACTTTATATTTTTGCTATTGTTGGGTGTAACTGGGACCTTGAGCACACAATTTGGTTCCACCTCATGTACCACACATGATGTAAATGACAAAGAAACTTGAACATGAAATGAGAAATTTTGAAGGCGTCTCCTGTTTATTGAAAATGCAATTTCAAACTAGTGTAAACATTAACTGTTAACTCACTGCAGAGAATAATGAAACTCACATCTACATGGAACTAACAAATGCCAGCTTCATGCAGTGATTGTGATCGCACTGCCAATTCTTCCCTTTTTAACAGAGAATTTACAGCCAAGCTTTGGGTGAAGGCCCATCTGCTTCACTTGGTAAATGTCTCAGTCACTTTGTGAGAACTAGTCTAAATGAGAAAATCAGAAAATGTAAAGTTAGTTAGACAAGTCTAATTTATTGTTTAGTCAAAGTTTGACAAAGTGAGAGTGGTTCATGCATCCACTGTCCACTATCTTTAAAAACAAACATAAAAACAAAGATGATTTAGGCTAAATGTCTAATGTCTACAATTGAAACCCAACTACCCTGATGCATGCTCAATAATCCAGGTAGAAAAATCTAAAAAAGCTAAGTCTGGTCCTCTGGACATTCAAAAAACAAAACAAAACAAAGCAAAAAAAACCTGTAAAAATGTTTCATCTTTCGTCCGAAAGACTTCCTCAGTCTGAGAAGCTGTATTCAGCTCAGTCTTATAAAGTTTCGGCTGTCATCAGCCAACTGGTTGATCCACTGTGAGAGGGTGCTATTTATAAGACTGAGCTGAATACAGCATCTCAGAATGAGGAAGTCTTTGGGATGAAAGACGAAACGTTTCTACAGTTGTTTTTTTTTTGCTTTGTTTTGTTTTGTTTTTTGAATGTCCAGAGGACCAGACTTAGCTTTTTTAGATGAAACCCAACTACTTTATTTATTGAACTTAAACCACTGCTTAATTGTCGTCAGAGAATAAAACATTCCTTTTGAAATGAAGTAAATTTAATTTAATGAGGACAAAACTGAAGTGATGATCTTTGGAGACACATATACTGTATACAGATATTTGAATCTGTTCTCAATGTCTTGTCTAGTATGGATGTTTTGTGTGTACTGACTGAAACAAATTGCCCCGTGGTGATAATGAAAATTCTTAAACTTGAACACTGAACTGAACACCACTGAAAATTTGCACATTTTCCTCACAGTTTTGATTTGCCAGCTCACCAACAGTCCCAGGTCAGTAGGATACCACATCTAGGACATTTCTCCAAGAATCACATTTAATGAATTAACATTTATTTCATTGTATGAATTAGAAAACTCGTCATGAGAAAAGCAGGTGTCTGAACAGAACACACTCATATAAAAACAAACAGTGTGTTGGACCTCTCAGCAGGTTTTTATAAAGTCAAGAGAAGAAAAGTTATTAACTGTAACAGATTATGTTTCCTTCATACACACTCCCCATATCCCCTGAATGACACTCATCCCTGTTCTCCCTGCCTTCATATAAGGAGGCATGTTTCTTCCTGTAGTATCCAACCAGGGCCCTCTCTTGACCCAAACACCTTATCTCTGACTGAAGGCCGATGGCTCCGACAGTGTGGACAACAATTTTTCCATTAACCTCAATCTCAAACGGCACAGCATGTGTGTGCTTGTGCGTACGCTGCCATGAGAAAATCAGACAACGGCCACTAGAAACATTCCCCCATCGGCAGCCGAGTGGTAAGATTACTTTGGTGAAATTCCTACAAGCCATTATCGCACGTTTGCGAGGCAAATACGATTCGTGTAGGTTGCCGGATTCACTAAAAATAGAACAAAATTCAAAGCGACAGAAGGGGAAAATGATGAAACGTGAAAAAAGACTGGCTAAAATGCACAATGACACTGCAGGCATGCCTGAAAAGCTAAGCACATTAAAGGAACAACACTAAAGGCAAGTGTGTGACATAAGCGAAACAAGTAATAAACTCTGTTTCATTGCCATTCATGGCTCCTCAGATCCACCAATTGCTAACACCTGCTGAGTATTACTGGATGGTTGTCAGTGGGATGTCATGCCAGGCTCCGTGGTGTGCAATTCATCTGACTCACCCCCACAGTCCAGGGAGCACAACAAGGCTCAGACAGTACAGTAAATAAAAAAATAAAAAAATACCAGCTCCAGCTGCACTTTTGTAGTTGCTACAAATCAAGAACTGTAAGGATTCATTTGCAGCAATTATTTCCTTACAGACGGGCTTGTAGCTCTGTAATAACTGCTGGGTTTCAACATTTGCGTCTCATGCATATTTAAAATGTTTGACTTTCTTTAAATTTCATGAGCTTACACTTCTAAAGTATGGTAGTAAAAAGTTCCGGTGCACAAACAATGCATTAATGTTGCACAAGTGCCCCACACAGCCACTGCAGTCACTTCCTGCCATTTGAAAGCTTCATGTTTTGTCCAAAAAGCCACACTTCCCTCTGCCAAGACCCAGACTTTATGCACACGCAATGCATAATAAAACAGAATACAGTACGTGCAGCATAATCACTTTCAATTTCAGGCTCACCACATCAAAATAAAGCTAGATTGTTTACATTATTAATTCATACTGCCAAGGCAGGTACAACAATGTTAGTCTGAGGTAACACAGCTCCAAAGTTTTCATCAGAGTTATTTCAGTCGTTAATTATTCATGGGCCGTGCATGACAGGATGTGTGAAGAAAATAAATTAAAACAATTTGATAAAAGATACAAGTACTTCCATTGATATTTTAATTCACAACTGATATGTTATTCCGCGTTATGGAAAATTGCATGGCGAAAAACATAAATGTGGCTGATGGGAATAAAAATAAACTGTTTTTAGGTGTAAAGTCTCAGCAAAGGATGCTTCTGTGTACGGTAATTAACCAGACAGCAGAAGAGAAACGGGTGAATGAGGTGGCTATTGTCCTAAAGCAAACTGTTGTTTCTGTGCAGACGTCACCTCACTGAATGTTCTGATGCTGCAGCAGGATGTGCAGCAAATTGTGCTGTAGAAAAAGTTTGATATGATGAAACATTCAATGTGATTGATTAATTTTGATTAGATTAAGAGTCTTTGAATTGGCGTGTCAGAAATGATGCAATGAATGAGGGTCTGACGCTGTCCCTTAGTCTGCCTCTGCAGCTGACAACTAGATTACAAAACAAAACAAAAACAGAAGTTTGATAAAATGAAGCTTTGGATTCAATTGACTAAAATCTGCTTTACAAAGATGGCACTACAAGTGTCAATAAGTTCACTATATTATAAGGCTGTTCATGTAAATCTATCTGTATGTCCTACAAAAGTTGCACAATGTAAATACTTTTTAAATCAACACAATAGACGTAGTCAGTAAAATAAAATAAAAAACATGCTAAAAGGTAAGGAACCATGTCAGTGAATGTTGGAATATAAACTTGTGCAAATGAATTGCAAGCATGAGTCGATTTTTTTATTTATTTAACCAAAATCAGGCAGCGTTATCAGATACTCTACTACTGCAACAACTGATCAAAAACACAACTAAACTGACTTCAAAAATATCCTTACAAAACACAGCTCAGCTGCAGCACTGGCAAAACCTGCTGGCATAAATGAAAGCAAACAACACAACGCAAAAACATTTGTAACTGGATAGCTGAAAGTAATTAATTAAAACTTGCTGTGGATGTTTGCTCTGTCTGTGATCTGAAGATGAGCATCTTTATCAGTAACAGCTACAGCTACAAATGAGTTTATACACTTTTATTATAGACAAAAAAAAACACTAAGGTATCTGAAAAGTAATGTAAACAACAACAACAACACTACTACTATTACTAATAATAACAATAATAATAATAATAATAATAACACAAACTAATGAAACAGGTCTCGACAAAAAGGATGCTACCCTTCAAGAGAAACGAAAATAATTTGTCCATTAAGACATAAAGTAAGGTGAGTCCTGTAATCAGCATCACAGATGTTGTCAATCATGTAACCAGTCATTCTGCCTATTCACAGGGTGAAAAGTAGTCACTTTGCTGTTTGGTATCATGGTGTGTACCATTATTCATAATACCAAATGTTATTGATTTCAATCACTTTACTGCTAATGTGGCATCCTGTTTGACAGTTTGCACTGTAGGGAAATGCAGGAATCACATTAAAATTGCAACATTTGATACTCCATCCTAATAAGACATTGACAGCATGGATGATTAGTGGTTAGGACTGTTACCTCACAGCAAGAAAGCTCTGGGTTCAAGCACTGGGTTGGACTTGGAATCTTTTGTGTGGAGTTTGTATGTTGTCATATTTGTGTGTGTGTTTTTGTGTGATGATGACAACACTCAAATTGTGGACAGCATGATGACTCAGTGGTTAGCACTGTTGCCTCACAACAAGAAGGTCCTGTGTTCAATCCCTGGTTGGACCTTGGGTCTTTCTGTATGGAGTTTACATGTTCTTCTTGTTCTTGCGTGGGTTTTCTCTGGGTACTCCGGTTTCCTCCCACAGGTCAAAAACATGCATGCTAGGCTGCCTTCAGGCCCAGGCCTCCCTTGAAAAAGAGATCTGTGATCTCAACAGGAATTGCCTGGTTAAAGAAAGGTCATTACATAAAACCTTTTATGATTGGCGACTATATCAGCAACTGATTGCATGGGTGTTGAAGTCAACTTGCAGCTGTTATGCCTCTGAGTCAACAAGGGAAGTCGTCACAGAGCCACATTAGTAACAGGAGCAGCAGTGCTGCTTCCCCTTCAATCACCTTTCACTTTCACTCTCACCATCTGTGATGGTGGCTACACAAGCCGTTTTCACACTGCACAGCCCTCCCAGGCCAAGCTCGTCCGGGTTGTCCCTTAGTCCAGCCTGGCCCGCCCCCGCTCATTTCGCATTGTGCGGAGAGCCGCCTTGAAGTGGGTGGGAAGTTCTTGTGTGCGCGCTTGGTGTGTGTTAAAGCTGCAGTTTCTGTAGTGCAGTCTGTAAGTTTTCAAAAAATGTTTTTTTTAAACATATTTCTTCACTCTGTCTCTATCTCCTGACAGTCTGATGTTAGAAAAAGTAATCTCTGAAGAAAACTAGTCCCCTTGCTTCTCCAGGTGTTACTAAAAGCATTTCTAAATTCCAACAGTGACCCGCCGTTAACCATCCAATAAAAGAGTTTTTAACCAGCCAATAAAAACTGAAAGTTATGCACTGTGACTATAACTCATGTTCCCTGAAGGAAGGGAACAAGGTGCAACATACTTGCTATGGGAATTGCGCCCCCGCGCGATTACCTGAAGGAATATACTCACGCCTTTACGGCAGGGCCCCGCCCTCTGGGTACTTAAGCGGCCTGCGCCCCTCCATCTTTCTCCAAAATTGCACTTCACCGAGCTTTCAGCATTGAAAGGGCCAGCTATGTTGCACCTCGTTCCCTTCCTTCAGGGAACATGAGTTATGGTGCATAACTTTCAGTTCCCTTTCAGTTGGTCTCTCGGTGCAACATACTTGCTATGGGAACGTAATCCATTCACGCCCTTGAAATGCTCAGCAAAGTACAAGTGAGAACATCCGTCCTAAAGGACAGGCATCCCTCAGCTACCGTCTGCAGGGAATGCAGGAGGCACATGCTAAGAGGAAAAAATGCCAAATGCAAGAAACACCAACATGATGTTTCCACTAGGCATATATATGTATACACCAACTAGAGACAGCTTAAGCGTGCTCCATCAGTGTGAAAGCTTAACATCCCCTTTTTCTCAATGGGACATCCTGAGAAAACAGGAGGAAAAAATGGACCCACCATGTCACAAGAAATTGGGTGACCGATGTAGAGGTAGAAACCCAAGCCAAGCACAGGGTAACCTCACAAGTCCTTTTTACTTTGTTCTTTGTTTTGGGACAAAGCAACCAAAGCCTTAGGCTCTCAGCCAGATCCCTTCAGAGGCCAGGCTGAAAGTTGCCACAACTCTGGACGTGGGTGTAGAAGCTGCCCATGCGCCTGAGTCAGTAGGTCCCTGTGAGAAGGCAATTGCCATGGTATCCCAGATAGCATTGAAATCAGCTCTGGGAACGATTTCTTCTGTGGCCACCTTGGGGCTATGAGGATTAAGGAGAGAGCTCCCTGACATACCCGTTCCAATGTTGCCCCAATCAGAGGGACAGGTGGAAAGGCATAGTAGAGCACCCCTGCAGGCCAATCATGTGCCAGAGCATCCATACCCAATGGAGCGTCTGCTTCCCTCAAGGAAAAGTAGAGGTCACAGTGTGAGCTAGCCCTGCAGGCAAACAGGTCCACAGAGGCTTTCCCAAATCGTGACCAGACCTGCTCCACAATTCGTGGATTCAGGCTCCATTCCGACGCCAAACGGGGTCCTCTTCACAGGGCGTCCGCCCCATAATTTAATTCACCAGGGACATGAGTCGCCCTAAGTGTCAATATTCCTAGAGCACACCATGTGAGCATCCTCTGTGCCAATCCTAGGAGGGCCCGGGACCTTGTCCCTCCTTCTTTGTTGATGAAGGACACTGTGGTCCTGTTTTCTGATTTCACCAGGATGTGTTGCCTAGCAATCAGACCTTTATTGAAGAAAAACTTTAGGGACAGGAATACGACCAACAATTCCAGGAAGTTGATATGCAATCTTGCTTCCTGTTCATTCCAAAGGCTGCGGGCGTTGTGATTTCTACAGATCACCCCCCATCCAGTTTTTGAGGCGTCCGTCGTGATGACCACACGAGATGACACCCTTCCCAATGAGACACCTTCCGTGAAAACGGACAAGTCTCTCCAGGATTCCAGGGCCTCCAGGCACTCTGGGTCTATCCTAACCTTCACTGCCTGGTTAAGCAAGTCGGGTTGTATTCGTTGGTTTAGCCATACTTGTATGGGCCACATTTTCAGTAATGCGTGTGGCACACAGGGAATGGCTGCCGCCAAGAGGCCTAAGAGGCGTTGGCAGGTTTTCACAGGGACCCGTTGGTCCAGTTTAAATTTTTCCAGGCAACGGAGAATGGAGGAAACTCGTTCCTTCGAGAGCCATGCTCTGTACTGAACGGTGTCGATCTGTACTCCCAAAAATACGGTAACCCGCAATGGAGTCAAATCGCTTTTTTGTAGGTTTATGACAAACCCAAGAGACTCCAGGTGAAGAATCACCTATAGGAGTGGGGCTGAGCCTGCTTTCTACTTTCAGCTAGAATCAGTAGGTCATCCAGGTAATTCATGACCCTGAGTCCTTGATTCCTAAGAGGGGTCAGGGCTGCAAATGTGCGCTGAGCAGTCTTTAAACCAAAAGGTAAAGCTTTGAATTCGTAAGCGTTACCTTCGAAGGCAAAGCGGAGGACCTTCCCGTGTTTCCTCCATACACCTATATGGAAATAGGCATCTTTTAAATCCATTGTACACGCATAATCTCCAGGTCTCACAGACTTGAGAACTTGCCGCAATGTAAGCATCTTGAACTTAAATGTTTTAATCCTCTTGTTGAGGGTCCTGAGGTCCAGAATTGGTCCCAGGGAATGATCCTTTTTGGGCACCAGGAAGTATTTGCTGTAGTGGCCAGAGCGTGGCTTGTGTCCTGGGACCAGGCTAATCCCTCCCTTTTGCAGCATTGTTGAGACTTCCTCCCTTAGTACGTGTGTACGTTTAGGGTTAATTTTGGATTGCAGCACCCCTATGAAGCGGGGCAGTCTCTTTGAGAACTGCAACTTAAGTCCATGACGTATCGTTGTCATGGCTTACTCATTTGGTAAACACGCCTTCCAGGCCTACGCATGCGCGCTGAGCCTGGAGGGCATGTTGAATTGCTGCTCGTTGTGTTTTAGCACCAGAGGGGTGACCTTTGACCCCTCTTGCACTCCTCTGAGCAGGTTGGTCGGCCCAACAGAAGATATCGCGAGATCTGGCCGTCCTTGGCAGAACTCGTGTATCTTGCTGTGGTTCATAGTTTGACCATATGGTTTGTTTATAAAAATGGGACTCCAGTCAAGAACCAGGGCAGTCTGTGCTTTGGTGCTTTTATTTTTGTACATGTCTGAAACAGTGTTTGTTTTGTTTACACATGCAAAGTTCGAGTCATGTTTGGTGCGCGCACACATGCCAGTCACTCCTCGTAGTCTTTTACAAGGGGAGACTGGACTCAAGGAGTCAGGTTCCCGTACCACGTGGGCGGGCAAACCTGTAAAATTGTCAGATCGTCCTGTTACATCAGGTTCGAGTCTGTTTTCCACATTGGGTCACTGGAGAGGTCCTTGGGCGGTACTGGAAGGCTTCGCCGCCACCAGCGGGTCTTTTCCGTGGTGGGCCACGCGTGTCTTCCTTTGGGGGTGCAAAGCTTTTCCTTGGCAACCCCTCGCGGAGGGCTTCCGCCTGTGTGCGTCTTTGTTCCAGCCTGGCCTGGACGCGTTCCAATGCTCCCCCGAAGAGTCCCGTCGGCTCGATGGGGTGCTGGAGGAAAGTGGACCTCTGGTTTTCCGGGAGGTCCGACAGAGTTAGCCAAAGATGGCGCTGGGCGACAACTATTTCCGCCATTGCCTTGCCTTGGGAAATGGCTATTGTCCCCATCATGCGGAGCACGAGGTCCGAGGCACGGCGGGCCTCCTCCATGGCTTCCGTCGAGTCCTGCTCGTCTTTTGTTACCTGGATATGTTGGAGTTTTTCCGCCAGGTATGCTTGCACCATGGTCGATGCATTCATTGCACGAGCTGCGAGGCCCTGAGCCTTGTAGCACTTCTCGAGTTGTTTCTCCGAAGCGCGGCAGGCCCTGCTGGGTAGCGTAGGTTTCGTCCCCGTGACTGTGGGGGCCAAGTGAGCCGCCAGAGTCTCCTCTATCGGGGGTGCGTTGGCGAAACCTGCTGTCTCCATTCCCGCGACGTCAAGGAGTCGGGATAATGGCAGCATGATGGAAGCTCCGGGTTCCGCCCAGGAGCGTTTGAGCTCCATGAGGAAGTCCGGGAAAATTTGTAATTTCTGCAACGTCATCGATTGTTTCACATAGAAGTAGCTCCCCGCTAGCCTCGTAGCCTGTTGGCGAGGCATGGGGTCTGGCCACGTGACCATATTCGGCGTCTTGGTCGGACACATCAGGCGTCGAGTCCTCGGCGGCAACTGAGGAGTCCGACATGTTGTCCTCTCCGACTCGGCCGCTGCATTCCAGGTCCACGTTGTCAGGCTTCGGTTCAAGAGGGAGCACTTTAGTGCGACGTGCGACCTTCAGTGCCGCGTTCTTAGCCATGGATTTGGCCAACGCGTCAGTCCGTCGTTTCCTCACTACTGCCGACATTCGAGGGCAGTGAGAGCAGGAGTCGGGAATTCCAGCGCTTTCCTCGTGTGCAGAATCCCTACGCAGACAGGACAGGCCTCGTGGGTGTCCGTCGCCGAGAGGGAGTAGCCGCATCCGCTGGGACATGGGCGCGAGCGAGGACTCGTCTTGGTTTTCCTCCTCCTTGTCTTCCGTTTTCCCTTCTTGGGAGCCATGTCCGGCGAGAAGCGTCGAAGTTGTTCCTAGTTTTCTTTTATTTGAAGCTGTCTTCCCCATCGTCTTGCTTTCGCTGGTTAGCCTGCTATTGGCTAGCAGGAGGATGTGACGCAGTTAGCGCCGTTGAGCAAAAAGCTGCGGAAAGAAGAAAACTTCGAAGGTGAGTAGAAAAAGCTGGACCAGCTTACGCCAGCCCAGCAATACGCAGGAAAATTTCTCTGTACACTCAGTGTAGGGAGCGAGCTCACCTTAGTCGAGCGATGCGACAACAGAGAAGTCCCACAAAGTTAATAACTGATTACAAATCAGCTTATTTTACATGGGCGTAGCAAGGATTTTCTGAGGGGCGATCCGTTAAAAGGAAAAGTGGAACTACAAAGTGCAAGATACCCGTTGGTTCACTGGTAGAGCGTCGGGTTGCCGCTCCAAGCCTTTTCTCGATTCAGGTTCGAATCTCACTCGGTTGAACTTATTTTACGTTTGTCTTTTATTGGAGAAAAAAAAAGGAGTTTATGTTATGCCTGTGGTTAACACAAACTCCTTATTTTTTTCTCCAATAAAAGGCAAACGTAAAATACCGTAAACACTGGTGTATAATACGCACTCTTATTGCTCATTGGAATGTCCTGCGTATTATACACCGAAGCGTATTATCTACAGATTTTTTCCCATATTTTTAGACCCATTTTTGGCTCTGATTCGCTGTTTTTCATTTTGGCCTAAAAATGGTGCAGTACCAGTTTCGGCCGCTATGGGCGCTAATGCACCCTGTAGTCTGTTTACCTGCAGACTGTACCTGGAGGCGTATCCTGGCGCCATCTAGTGGCCATAAAAAAGACTGTCACGGCAGCGCGTATTATACACCGAAGCGTATTATCTACCGATTTTTTCTGATTTATTTCCAAATATTGACCAAAGCGTATTATACACCGGAGCGTATTATACACCGGTGTTTACGGTAAGTTCAACTGAGTGAGATTCGAACCCGAGTCGAGAAAAGGCTTGGAGCGGCAACCCGACGCTCTACCAGTGAACCAACGGGTATCTTGCACTTTGTAGTTCCACTTTTCCTTTTAATGGATCGCCCCTCAGAAAATCCTGGGTACGCCCATGTAAAATAAGCTGACTTGTAATCAGTTATTAACAAGCATTAAACTCAGAAACACTAATATATATACAGGTAACCCCCGACCTATGGCGCCCGCGACCTACGGCAAACCGGACCTACAAACGTATCATATTTAATAATTTAATAAAAATATGAAGAAAAAAAAAGTTTTTTATTTTTATTTTTTAAATGTTATTAATTTCATGTGTACAACACTTTGTTGCAGCTGTGGTTGTTTTAAAGGCTTTATAAATAATATTTTTAATAAAAATGATACATTTTTACCATAATTGCGCAACTTCCGGCCGTTCCAGGAAATGCCCCGGCAGCCATTTTAGGTAGGTCTGTTGTCCCGGCAGCTGGCTGTGAGGACTGTGTTTGTTCCAGGATTGCCTCATATGGATAAATTACTAGCTGGAATCGCTCTGTGAACTCTGTGGACGTCTCAGCCTGGAGCAGCAGCCGCGGATCGATTGCCGATCGCTCAGTCATTGCGCCCACCGCCGCGCGAACACCAGCTCATGGCCTGGCTAACATGCAGCTAGCAGAAGCTAACACAGGCCTCGAGCAGCTGCCGTGGTTCGCTCGCCGAGCCGCCGCGCTGCTCGGCCCGACAACATCAACGCATGGCAACCTAAGATGTCGGCTTTGACCATCTCAAAGTAAGAAATTATATTTTTATTTATTCTGTATTAATTAATTATTTTATTCTGTAATAATTTTACAGTATTGAATGTGCTGTGCTGAATAGCAATGTTTAACATTACTGCACACTACTGTACATGCTGTACAGTTACTGTGTGTGTTTATGGATGAATGTGTGGTGTAATGTGTTAGATAAGTGTTTGTAAATAAAGTTCTGTGCATGTTTATGGCCCAGTATGTCCGCTTGTTCAGTCTCATGCCGATAAATGTGTGTGCGGCGCTCCGTTAGCGTTATTTCCGCGACGTACGAACGAAATCAGGACCTACGAACAAGACGTTTTTTACACCCCCGAGCTACGGCAGAATCGAGCTGCGAACGGTCCTTAGGTCCGGAACTCGTTCGTAGGTCGAGGGTTCCCTGTATTCAGCTAACAATTTTTTTAGGGGTTTCTGTAGTTAAATTTTAATGAAATTCAGCTCGCGCTGAGGTTGTTGTTAGAACGAGTTGATGACTCAACACGCAGCAGTCCCGCCCCTGCTGCAAACAACGAATCAAATGATGAGCAGTACATGACGTCACACTGAGCCCGGGAGCTCAACCCGATTAGAACCTCTGTCGGTCGGGTTCTAAAACTCGGTCTGACGCCGGCCCGAAAAGGCAAATGCGAACACGACGAACCCGGGTTAGAAGCCGGGTTGGGCCGGGGAGGGCTGTACAGTGCGAAAACGGCTACAGTGACACATTGTCAAAGGATGGCACTGGCTGGACTGTTTCATACAGTTTGTTAAAAACCTTAATGAAGGTGTCGTCTTTGTGGCTATGACTCTGAACTGCTATATGGACCAGCCTAAATACATTAGTTTCAGGTTTAATCATACTTAGTTGAAAAAAGTAAGTCTTGTGTGTAGGAGGAAAAACACATTTCTAGATGCCAATAGGAGTTTTAGTTTCAGATGCTAATATGAATTTTTTTTAATTTTTTTTTTTACTTAAGGCATGGATACAGCACCTCATGTTCCTCAGTGGCATATGTATTTAGATAGGAACAACGAATAACATGCAGAAAAATAATATGCACGCAAACCTGCATACACACCAAACTGTTAAGTAGAATGGTAATATTCACAGAGAAACTGTATACATGTACATATATTTTGTACAAATTATTTATGCGTAGAGGAGAAAAAGAGTGGGTCTGAAAATCAGATCCTAATAATATGTGAAGTCTCAGCACACCCATGTGTTTTTTTCTGCCTGCAGACCAAACACTGGAATCCAGTGATGAAGAGCAAACTAGACGGGCTGTATATTCACACAACGTTTCTTGCTTAAATCACGCGACAGTCAGGAAAAAGTGGGAATAAACCTCTTCTTTTGCCTCCTTTTTTCTCTTCTCACTCCTGCTTTTATTTTTTTCTCAACCCATCTCAGGTCTCTTTGCCAACACAACATGAAAGCTACGTGTCTGCCTGAGTCAGAAAAGGTGAGAGGCACAAAGATTTGGAAGAAAAAAAAAACACACAAGAAGACAAGAAGAAAAAAGAACAGAGAGCTTTGGTAAACAAGTTCCAAAGAAGCTAAAAGGTAGAACAGAAAGAGAGGTCAGAGAGGTGATGGAAGATGGAAGAGAACAGAGTGGTTGAAGTCTATGATTTGGGTGACCGCTTGACCCCACGAGGTGCTCGTTTTAGCCACAGCGACATGCATAAACAATCACATCTAATTCCTCCCGAAAGAGAGCAAGGCCACAGGTACGCTCTGGCACACAAACAAAAAAGTGCCAATTTAAAGCATTTGTGTTTTAAGTGAAAAACTCTTCACGTTAGGTTTTGAGCAGTACAGCTGAAGGAACAGAACACATCAGATGCACTGAAAATCTAGAGACGGAAAAGAAAAACACCTGCAACGCTCCTGTGCCAGGTTGTGAAATGTACGCACTATCAAGTTCTCTGTGTGGTACTTAAAAGATAATAAGATGCACCTGGGTGCTCAGCATTTTAGTGAAGAGTAAGGTGTAATGCCACTGAGATCTAATTTGAGAACAACTGTGACGCAAACATGCTAATGGCTAACTTTGAGCCTCCAGGATAAATGCTCATATCGTGGTAACATAATCTGTAACGTTAAAATATTAAGTTCCCCAATTAAGGTCAAACAGACTTTTACTGGATTAAAAATATCTAGTTTTCTGTTGGAGTGATCGCATCACCCCAATGATCATAGGAGGACCTGCAGTGGAAGTGGTCTCCAGCTACAAGTACTTGGGTGTACACATGAATGATAACCTCAGCTGGAGCAACAACACCACCAGCCTGATCAAGAAAGGTCATCAGAGACTCTACTTCCTCAGACGGCTGAGACGAGCTGGTCTGAGAAGCTCAGTCCTCACCTCCTTCTACAGGTGTGCAGTGGAGAGCATCCTGTGCTCCAGCATCAACGTGTGGCATGGAGGCTGCACAGTTGCAGAAAGAAAAGCTTTGCAGAGAGTGGTGAAGGCTGCACAGAATCAATCAATCAATCAACTTTATTTGTAAAGCACATTTAAAAAACCATCAGGTTAAAGGTTCAGTATGCAGTTTCTGTAGAACTGCAGCAGTTAGAAATATTTTCAACAGGCAAAGCATTCTGATCCCTCCCCCTCAGAGCCATATGTGGCTCTGCCCCCTTGTGGTCTGTTGAATTTCAAATTCAAGCTCTGTTTTTATTGGCTGATTCAAATTCAAGCTCTGTTTTTATTGGCTGGTTACAAACTCTGTTTTTATTGGCTGGAAAATGGCGGGTCACCTTTTCTTTTTAGAAATGCTTATTTACCACCTGGAGAAGCAAGGGGACAATATTTTTTTTTTTTTTTCAGAGATTACCTGGCTAACATCAGTCTGTCAGGAGGTAGTGACAGAGTGAAGAAATATGTTCATAAAAAAGCTACATACTGCAGCTTTAACCAAAGGGCTGTACAATAACATAAAAGACAAGTCAATTAAAACGACAAAAAACATACAAAACATACAAAAAAAAAATGTACCAGTCTTTCTGCAGGTGTATTAAAATGCCATAAAAACAAGATCATGTTTTAAAAGCCAAAGAATGAAAGTGTGTTTTTAAAAGGGATTTAAAAACAGGAAGAGAGGAGGCCTGTCTGACACTCAAGGGTAAGTTGATCCACAACCTGGGAGCAACGACAGAAAATGCTCTGTCACCTCTGAACTTCAGCCTAGTTTTGGGGACTGTCAGCAGCAACTGATCAGCTGATCTTAGAGATCGAGGAGGACAGTAGGGCTGAAGCAACTCAGACAAATATAGCGGGGCAAGGTTGTTCAGGCATTTAAAAACAAATAGCAAAAGTTTAAAATGAAATCTGTAGTGCACAGGGAGCCAGTGAAGGGACGCCAGGATGGGAGTGATATGCTCACGCCTACGGGTCTGGGTTAAGAGGCGAGCAGCAGAATTCTGCACGAGCTGCAGACGGGCGAGAGAGGTCTGGCTGATGCCTACATACAGTGCATTACAGTAGTCAAGACGAGATGTTATAAAAGCGTGTATTAATTTTTCCAAGTCAGGTCTTGATAAGATTGGTTTCACTTTTGCAATTTGTCGAAGCTGATAAAAACTTTTCTGAACAACACTGCTGATCTGTTTATCAAATTTAAAATCAGACTCAAACTTCACCCCCAGATTGGTGACACAGTCCCTGAGATAAAAAGACAGTGAGCCAAGGTCTATGCTGGAAGAAGGACAGCAACTCGGTCTAAACATCATGACTTCAGTCTTGTTCTCGTTTAGACTGAGGAAGTTTAGAGAAAACCATGCCTTAACATCGTTAAAGGACATGACCCACCATGTTTTCAAATTGCATCGCCATTAATATTTATTAGTTTATTTAAAAATAATACAGGAGCATTTATTTATATTGTAGAGAAATAACGCTAAATGTGTTATTTCATGATTTATAGCAGATTTTAGCAGAAGCTCCGGGAAAATCTGCCCCTCTCCATATATGGGCATTCACATCACTCAAGTATCCGCCTTGGAGTTACAGGCGGAGTTATAATAAGCATTCATCAACTTCCATGACCGCTGCTCTGAGAGAGGAAAAAAAAAAGCGAAGCATTTTTAAATATTCCCTAAATCTGCCTGTTGATTAATCCTGCGGTCGCTCACTGATGTCTATCATATTCTGAGCGAGCATCCACGTAGACATATTAGTTTAATTCGCTTGATCGCGACAAATTCATTTATTTCCGCATCAGCTTTTTATTCTCTCCCCGTGACCAGACAGGTCGGGAGTACACAAAGGCAGCGCTCTGAGCACGTGTGCTCCCCCATGCTCCCCGCAACAAGGCTGGGACGGAGCCGAGCCCTGAGTTGGCACGAAGGAACTTCAAAGGTGACCAGCGGAACGGGGAGCCAGGGAGAAGATGCGCGGCTCGCTCCTCTGGGCAGAGGAGTGAGAGCAGCAACAGTCCGCAGCGGTGTTATATCTTATTAAAAAGTTCTATAAAATAAATAAAAAATAAAAACAGAGCACTGGTCCAGCTGTACACACAAATGCACCAGGAAATATGCAGTTTTAACTCCCACTCTCATAAACCTCCATGGAAACTCACTCCTGCCTTCTGGGTGGAGACGTAACTGAAGTCACTTCACACTTCGGCACTCTTCGGCCGGGTTTCCGGATTCATTCGGGACTCGTTTTTATTTATTTTATTTTTTTTTTAAACCCTCACCTGGCCCAAATGCAAAAATGAAAATAGACATCATATTCTACTACAGTAATTGTCCAACATGGTGAATTGTTACTGTCATGGTGGGTGTTGTCCTTTAAAAGATTCAGTATGTAAGTTATTTTTTAAACATATTTCTTCACTCTGCCACTATTTTATGATAGATGTTTGACAAGTAATCTCTGAAAAAACTATAGTCCTCTGGCGTCTCCCGGTAGTAATAAAAGCATTTATAAAAACCCACAGTGACCATAAAAACAGAGTTTTTTGAACCAGCCAATAAAAACAGAGTTTTGTTCATGTGGGTGGGGTGTCAGCTTCACACAGCTCATCCCCCGCCTGTCCCAGCCTGCAGCGCTGGGAGGAGGAGGAGCTAAGGAGGCGGAGTTGCAGGTCAGCCAGAAAGCAAGGGGGAGGGAGCAGAAGGCTTTCCCTGTTCAACATTTTTCTAAGTGTTTTGGTCATACAGAAATTGCAGATAGCAGCTTTAAGGCAGTGTGTGAGTTGCTGGAGTGTATTGATTTGTGCCAGGGGATGATAGATCTGGCAATCATCAGCATAAAAATGAAAAGCTATCCCATGTTTCCTAAAAATTGAGCCGAGGGGGAGTAAATAAAGAGCAAATAAAAGAGGGCCAAGGATAAAGCCCTGGGGTACGCCATGTGGAAGAGGAGCAGTGGAAGACATAAAATTGTCAATTTTTACACAAAAACTCCTATTGGTTAAATAGGACCTAAACCAATTGAGGGCGACACCCCTGATGCCCACACAATGCTCAAGACGAGAGATTAAAACTAGGCATGTAACGGTTGTAGTTGGTGTACCGAACCGAAAAGGTACGGAGGTGGACCGAACCGAACGTGCTGTACCGAAACGGTTATTTTTTCACTCATTGAATGTTAATATGTGCGCCGCGGAACAAAATTTCCTGGGCGCGTTTCAGCACGGAGCTATTATCTCGCAGCACGCGCAGCATTAGCCGTTAGCTTCTCGCTGCGGTTTCCTGTTTGTTAACGTTATGGTTTTCTTGTTAAAAGACGAGCGCACAAAGCTGTGTGTGTGGACGTTTTTTCATGAAGACTGGATCTGCAGCAGCAACACGTCTAACGTGAACGCGCTGGAAACTACGTCATCAGAACGTGAACGAGCTGTTACAAAGTACGCTAACCACACAGCTGCATTTAAACAACTTCTACAAAGTGCGCTAACAACACAGCTGCATTTAAACAACTTCATCAGGTAATTTAGATGGGTCCAGATCAATAACACAAACTGTATGAGTTTTTAAAGCTCTGAATCTAAGTCTGAAAGTTTTTAATGCACAGTTGATCCTTGCTATGAGACATCCATCACGTCAACACTTAAGTCAAAAAGTTCAGCTCTTTATGAAAAAACTAAAACTGATGGTCAACAAGTCCTGGAGCTGATTTAAACCCTGCCCTGATGATGAGTGAGATATTCAACCGTTCAAGAGGTATTGTTATTTTATTATAATTATTATTTATAATTTATTATTATTTAAAATTATAATCTTATTAACTTATTTTTTTACCTCTGTGTTTTATTTCCAGTATTTCCAGTTACAGAGGTAGCTGCTCTCCTTCCACTTCAGGGAAATCCACCAGAGATCACCTGCTGCAGCTAAGAAGTGTGTGATGACTGAATTGAACTCTGGAACTGTTCCAGGACCAGTCCCACCAAGAAGAGGTTGTGAGTAATGAGGACAAATACAGCCACACTGGTGCTACTGGACAAAAACTTTATTAGTTAAGATTGTAAACAGTCTGTTGCTGCTTATTGTTCTGGTTCTGACTGTTATTGTATTCATTAAGATTTTTATTATTTTTAATATAATTTATTTATTGTAGAGTGCTGTTTATTTAAAATATCATCCAAATGGGTCACTTTTATTTATTACTACAATACAATACAAACATATTTTTGGCATATTTTCAAAATAAACATTTTGTAAGTCTTTATTTTGTCTTTTTTTTTTGTACCGAAAATAAACCGAAAATAAACCGAACCGAGCCCTCCTTGTAATTGAACCGAACCGAAATGTGATTTTAGCGTACCGTTACACCCCTAATTAAAACCCTGTGGTCAACAGTGTCAAATGCAGCAGACACATCTAAAAGCAATAAAACAACAAACTTTCCTTAATCTGTTAAAAGAAAAATGTCATTTGAAACCCTCAGAAGTGCACTCTCTGTACTGTGGCGGGCTTTAAATCCAGACTGAAACGGCTCAGTGATGCCATTTTCCTCTAAGAATGGTACCAGCTGGTTGTAAACAACCTTCTCTAATAGTTTAGAAATAACGGGAAGATTAGAAATGGGCCTGAAGTTGGAGCAGAGAGAGGGGTCAAGGTCTGTTTTTTTGAGTAGAGGGCGTACAAATGCATGTTTAAAAATCTCTGGTACCATACCAGAGAAAAGACTGGTATTAATAATCTGGAGTACACTTGAGTCTGCGGGGGAACCGGAGGGCCTCATATGACCAACTATTGCCCCTTTTCCACCGGTCAGCTCAGGTCGGTTATTACGTAATATGTGCGTCGCAGACACCCACTTTACGCCATCTCCACCAGATATTTCTACTTCCGGCTCTTGGCGAAGCAGGTCGCATCTCTGCTCCTCTCCTGCCCTAAAGTTTTCCTCCTCCCTGCTTTTGCACTTTTGTCTCGTCTGCAACTCTTCAGTGCTCACTCGAAGCAATTTGGAACATGGATTTAATTGCGTGGGCTGTCTCCTCTATCGATATTTTTTTTCCACGAAGCGCTCCGGACCGGGAGAACCGGCGTGCCCCCTCGACACGCATGCGGCCGGATATATCATGGACTCGTGAGACGAGTGGAAGATGATGTGTCTGACCGTTCTTTCAGTCGAGGACGTAGAAGATCTGTGGATAATTGGATTTATGGTAGCAGGTGCGCTGCTCTTTGGCTTATGCGGGGGCTTCTGCTACTGGAAACTGAGGAAGACTTCTGCGGCGATCAACGCGCTGTCGAAACTTCCTGCTCAGAACGACTCTTTGATCCGAGCTGTGACCTCAATGAACCAGCTGTTGTTCGAGCTGAATCGCATGATGGGAACAGTCATGGATGACCGTAGACCTGCGGTGCGTTTTGGGACTTGTTTACAGCCGAGCGGGCTACACCAGGGAGGAGAGGGAGACCTGTAAGCTCGGGTCGAATGAAAGCTCACATAATTCGGACGAAATTGGACTCAGATGGCACCTGGACTCAAGGCTAACAGTCAGAGTACACTGTAGCCTGCCCTGAAAAATAAATAAAGCAACTAATCTAATCGGGACACCCCAAGCAACCTTGAACAAAGGCTGACTGCAAACCTCTCCTGGAGTCTGAAGCTGTTGGAAAAACTGTCCCCCCCCCCGAGAGCTCTCTGTGTGCACTCAGATGAGCGGCTGAGCCCATCTGCAGAACTGTGCTCTATCTGGCGATTGCTCACAGACTTATCTCCCTGCTCCGCCACCAAAATGCAACATGTGCTTTGTCTTATCTTTGTGCTTGAGCTGGTAGAGTTTTTTGACTTTATCATAGAATGTCCTAAGACAAAATGTGATAGATTCTTTTTTGAATACCAATGATTATCCTTCTGTAATCTTCCTTTTTTTCCATATCTGATTGTTTGGCGGCGCAGATTAATTTCTGCTGCGGCTTTCGTGCGTACGTCCCTCTTAGGATGGTGCATGCCCAATTGCAATGTTTTGTACCCCGGTACAATCGACGATGCCAATAAAGATATATTCTATTCTATATTCCGAGCTGCGCCGCGCCAGATTCCTGGTCTCCTTTCTTTTAGGCGACGACCCGCGCTGATGCGTGTCGGCAGAAGGTATGTGTGGAATGTTTGTTCCCTGAAGCTGCTTTCACTGAAGCGAGGGAGCGAACACGCGCACGCGTGCGGCTGTATTTCCTTAAAATGTAGCTAAATAAACAGAGATAAAAATATATTTCAAAACTAGGATCGTGCGCGCGGCTGTATTTCCTTAAAATGTAGCTAAATAAACAGATATAAAAATATATTTCGGCTGTATTTCCTTAAAATGTAGCTAAATAAACAGATATAAAAATATATTTCAAAACTAGGATCGTGCGCCGGCTGTATTTCCTTAAAATGTAGCTAAATAAACAGATATAAAAATATATTTCGGCTGTATTTCCTTAAAATGTAGCTAAATAAACAGATATAAAAATATATTTCGGCTGTATTTCCTTAAAATGTAGCTAAATAAACAGATATAAAAATATATTTCGGCTGTATTTCCTTAAAATGTAGCTAAATAAACAGATATAAAAATATATTTTGGCTGTATTTCCTTAAAATGTAGCTAAATAAACAGATATAAAAATATATTTCGGCTGTATTTCCTTAAAATGTAGCTAAATAAACAGATACAAAAATATATTTCATAAATGACTGTTTAGCACGAGGGTTCCTGAGCTTAACAGTTCCTTAATAATGTCACGTAGTGGTCAAATCTGCTGCATTTAAATTGTTTTGTTTTGACTTCTTCCAAACCTCAGAAAATAAATTGTAAAAAAATCGAATTTTATTTAAAATAACTCCAACAGGTTACTGTTTGTACATGAACATCTTGTGATTACATTCTGTTAGTAAAAAAAAAAAATCTGCACAGAAGGGGTACAAAAAAGCTGTGGAAACAGAACTACCGGTAGATGTGACCCGACCCGAACTGAGCCGATCTGAGCTGATCTGATCCGACGCGAGCCGAGCGGTGGAAAAGAGGCATTAGTCCTCTAGGAAAGTGAAGGACACAGGCTCAAACTGATCAAAGACAGATGAGCAGTGTAGAGGAATGGAGGGGTCATAAGAAGGCTGAGAAATACAAGCTCTGGTTGACACAATCTTATCAGTGAAGTAGTGAAGGAAACATTCACAGACTTCACTAGAGGTGTCAAAACCAACAGACTTAGGAGCGTTGAGAACAAGGTCTATGGTTTTGAACAGAACTCTGGGGTTGTTACAGTGAAGGCCGAGATACACTCGAGCGTCCTCACGATACGCCTATACGCAGCGTACGTACGTCAAGGCAAAAGCGTAGCCCCGCGTAGCCCCTCAGGGCATGTACGCGCAAAGCTTTTTTTTTACGTCCGCGTGCGCGATACGCGGTGTCTACCATAAACTTCCCCGGCGCCGGACTGTTTTGTATGTTACACAAATGAAATAAATTCCCCTTCTTTATCGCTGATCGGGCCTTTTCTTTTGTTTTTTTGCCTAAAGTCAAGTAATCACTTCTTCCTCCGTTCACTCCATGAATGAAATGAATGAATTCAGGTCCTACCTGGGTGCGCAATGTTTTAAATATCCCTGGTGGGCTGTGTGCTGCAGGAAAAGCACTCCCTGTTATTATTTTTATTTCTGAGAGAACTTTTTACAACATATATAGTAGAAACACCGCATGAACACCGCCGCGGTCTTCAGCGAGCTACATGAGCTGGCTGTCAATCATTTCAGTAGGCGTGTCAGCAAGTGACCAATCAGCGAGCTCAGTTGAGTCCCCTCCGTGCGCAGCTGCTCATATTACAACAAGGAGAACGCAAGCGTTTGAAAGCTGATAGTTTCTGAAGTATAGCAGCAAAACACATGCGTACAAAATGCACGCGTAGAGTGGCGTACCTGAGGACGCTCAAGTGTATCTCGGGCTTTAGATGAAATGATGCCTGAGAGATATTTGTTCTTCTCTGCTTTTACAGTGTTTTGATAATGTAACAGGCTCTCTTTGAAAATATCAAAAGAAACATGCAATTTGTTTTTTTTCCCACCTGCGCTCTGCTTTTCTGCACTCGCGCCTGGCCGTGCGCGTGACGTCACTCAGCCAGGGCTCGGGAGCAGGTCTGGTGCGCCGGCTCTTCAAAGGAGCGATCGTGTCCAGTGTTTGTGAACAAACAGAGTGGAAGTTGGAAACCAGTTCATCAATATTTAAACTAAGAGAGTCTTCAGAGTTCTCTTCGCAGAGGCCAAGAAGCGTGGAGGAGAACAGGGCTGGAGAGGAGGAGTTGAACACGCAACAGCGCTGAGGAGGAGCGCGCACTTGAACTGGACAGTGTGTAGGAATGTCAAAAATGATCGGCTTATGATCCAAAAACACAGCGTCGCATATCTCTAAATTGGAGACCTCCAGACCGGGAGACAAGACCAAGTCCAGCGTGTGTCCGAGAATATGTGTAGAAGCGGACACGGACTGCACAAAATTAAAAGAGTCATAGAAGATGTTAGAGTCAGTCTCCCACCCCACCATCACAGACATTTACACCTCCAGATACAGGAAGAGAACCACCTGCATCATGAAGGACCCCACTCACCCAGCACACACACTTTTTGCCCCACTCCCCTCAGGAAGGAGGTTGAGGAGCATTAAGGCTCTGTACACACGTAGCCTGGTGTTTGAAAAACGAATATCTGCGCAAAAAAAAAACATCTGTACATACATGTTCAGATATTTAAAATTTTCGTCTACATGTCCCCGTTTATTTTCACCACAGAGCGTTGTAAAGAATATGCCAAACCCATAGGTGGCAGTGTAGTGTAGTCACAACCCTTCAACCCAGCCACAACTTCCTGTTATTATTTTTATTTTTTCATTCGTTTGTGTTGACAGACCGCAGGTTGGACTACTACTAAATACCGTGTTGGAGTACAAAGTTAATAAAATGCAGGAAAATGTCGACTGGGAATCATGTCCGACTGGGAATCATGTCAGAGCAGGTATGTTGACATTTTAGCGCTTTTTTTTTGCCGAGCATTATGTGACGTCAGCGCCCCTCCAGCTGGAGCAGAAACCTCCGGTTCTGAAAGTCCACATGCAGACTCGAAAGCGGAGAATTCTCAAATCTCCACTTTGGTCAGAGTTTTTTTAGTATTCGTTTATAGTTACATCAACCGGAGTTCACGTGTGGATGAAAGGCCAAACCGCATGATAAACTATTCGGTTTTACTGATATCCGGCTACGTGTGTACAGGGCCTTAGTGTAGAACCACTAGACTGAGGAACAGCTTCTACCCTAAGGCTGTTAGTCTCATGAATATCTAACCAGGATAATCATTGTAAGAAAAGAAAAAAAATCTTTGGTGATATGTGACTCATCTGTGCTGCTGATTATCCATGCTGCTGATTATCTCATGCTGCTGTATTCACACCCACCTACTAACTACAGACTCATGTTCGGGCTGCTGGTTAATATACCATATTGTTTTATTTCATTATTATTGTTTAGCGTATATCTTAGTGTACATCCTACATCCTTATACAGTATACTGCTTCTTTTTATACTTTATATTTTTGCTATTCCTTAAAGACCGTGTAAAGTGAAATTAAATGTGTTTTTAGTTTGTCACATGGCATAAATATGTGTTATTAATCACCCATTTAAATCTGACTGATTAAAAACATTGTTTACCTTATAAAATTAAGTCTCAAAAATCATGAAAAAACATGATTTTGCCTTGCCCTGGAACGCTGGGGGCGTGTCAGTGCGTGGGCGTGGTTTCAGCGCAGCTGCGCTCGTGTCCTGCCCCTGCCCTGAGCTGACTGTGTGGAGAGGCAGGCAGCAGAGATCCAGTAAACCTGCTCTGTTTTTATCCGAGTTCTGTCTGTAACAGCAGCTACTTTTTCCAAGAGTTACGCTGTTTTTGTAAATAGTTTTCTTGTGTGTTTTTAATCTGGAATGAATAAAAAAATAAATAAAAAAAAGAGTTGTACCATGCGGGATTTGAACCCGTGGGGTTTGGGACGGAAGGCAAGCGCTTTATCCATTGACCTATCCAGGCATTACAGATACTCGGTATAAAACCACGTGGTATAAAAACATGTTATGATTTGTACGGGTGCCCTGACCATTGCGACATCCAGGGAAGATGCACGAACGAGGCATAATTGATTAGCTAGCTAACAATGAACAAAATATCTATGCTATTGCTATCTGATGCTATCTGCGATTCGCGAGTGAACGGCTCCACCGAGGCGAATTTATACGGCTGGAGCTGCAGGGGGTGGGGCTATACTAATGAGGACCGCGTGACGAAACGCGGTCACATTTAAAACACGCCTAAAAAATCCTGAAACAGAAATATGTTTATACACAGTTTGCTCTATAACTCCAAAATTAATTGAGCTACAATTTTGAGACTTTTTACTCATTTACAAGATTACAATTATGACATTTATAATGTTTATTGAAGAAAATGTTGAAATTCACTTTACACGGTCTTTAAGTACACAATTTCATTCCTCCTCATGCACCATGTGTGATGCAAATGACAATAAAGATGAACTTGAATCCATCAGATTTTCTGAACACTGAACAGTTCCATGCTGTGGTCCAGTCGAGAGTTTAAGTTGCTTTTGGATCAACAGTTTTAAGAACTCTTTGAGAGATTAGTTCCACTATTAAGCTGTTCTAACGAACTATGCACAGTACTATATATGCTTTTGCACTGCCAGAGGAAAACTGCTCACACAACAGTCAGCCAGTCGTTCTTGCAGCCATGTCATTTATGCATGAGACGTTCACCATCAACAACAACGGGATGTTCTAGATGGAGTTGGGTGTTGTGGGTCTAGATTACCTTTTGAAGCAGAGTTGAGTTACAAGCTTTGAAAAAAGAAGTTACAAGATCCAAAACTCATATCACAAATCACTGTGTTGTACATGTAAAAAAAAAAAAAAAAACATCATAGCAACAGCAACAGTTACATAGCTTATATTTTAGCAAAGCAAATACAGTTATAGTAGCACAAATGCTGTAGACGTGTTTTATTCGCCCAGACAATCAACATGTGTTTATGCATGGACTAATGGCATGCCCTATTGTCACTCAAAAGTCATTACTGAGTCGAGAGGGCTTGCTTTCAAGTAGAAACTAAAAAAAATAAAAATAAAAAATAAATTCTATTACTGTATAGGGACTAGAAGTGGCTTAAACAGAAAAGGAAAACTATTTTAAAAATGTTATAGGGGCTGGTAATTTATATTTTGTAGTCCAAAAGCACCTGTTGTAACTTTTGTCTCACAGACATTCCTAGTATGGATTTGAGAAGGATTTTTCTTAAAACCTGTCCTATCTGCTGAGCTATACGCCACTTACATAGCTCATCCCATTAATAACAAACTCCAAATTCCAATTTACATTTACCATGGAAAGTGTACCATATCAGTCACAAAACCTCTAGTGTTTTCAGTTTCCCCAGACATAAAGTTGACTTTAAACTACTCATACATTTCCATGAAAAACATACAAGTGCAAACATCAAACTCAGCGGGATCGCCTTTGTTCGTGGGCTGCACACTGGGTGGTGTCTGCCACATCAGATGCCAGGTTTCAGCAAACTGCAATGCTGTGTTTCTAAGCAGTTCTGACATAGTCTTGCTGTGATAAAACTTCTGATAGTCTTGACAAAATATGTTGCCTACCTGACGGCGCCCGTCTGCTCTGAGGGCATACCAATTTAGATGAAGAATATAAAGATGCAAATATGCCAGCACAATGGAGCACCATATTTGAACCTATTTTCAAACTGGGAAAAGTCACACTCCATTCAAGTGAGCCAATACTGATTTTCTATTGACAAAGACAAGAGACTAAATCATCACAGTTTGATTCCAGTATAAAATATTCTAGGATAATGCAAATATCTTGGTTTTATTAATTATACATTTCCTTTGTAGGCCCTTAATCTACCATTCTACCAATACTGTCACAGTACTCAGTATTTTATAAGAAAATAAACTTAATTTTATCCAGAAAGTTAAAAAGTTACCTGCAACCGAACCGTAATTACCCTGAAATATTTATGGCCCACTAGAGATTCAAAATATGATTTTGTATTTGTTCCGGCTGCAGACATTTACATTGACCAGCATGTCATATCTCTAAAAAAAACATATCCTCTTTGTGTGGCTTTTACTACTACTGTCTTATTGGCCAAACAACAAAACAACATTCAACACACTGCAAAAGAATGTTGCATCAAGCAGATATCTCCACCTTTCATCTATGTTATCCTCAGAGCTGCCGGCCATATTCGATATGGATTAAACCTCAGACATGATTGCCATTTAGAGAGGCAAATAGGCCAAGTTTAATCCTTATCTGCTAGCTTGGCCCTCGGCAAAGTAAAATAAGATAATGTCTGCTGCTTTACTGTTGATGGGTGAAATGCAATTAAGACTTTAGCATGTATGAATAACACAACAAAGCGACAGTGAAAAGTGGGATTTTGTAAAAGCTGGATACAGGAAAACCTTTTCATTATGGCTGTGGATAAAAATGTACATACAGTTGAAAGAACTAATCAAGCTATTCTAATTTAATTTAAACCAAAGTGGAAGCCACAAGCTAATACCAGTAGTATACAGCAAGCACACAAGGAAACTGTTAAAGCACAGTACCGGTATACATTATATGTTATATTCATCTAGTTTTTACAGCTACCATCAACACTCGACTCATGTAAGCAGCACGGCAGCTTAGTGGTTAGCACTGTCGCCTCACAGCAAGCAGGTCTTTCGGTTCCATTCCCGATTTGGACCTGGGGTCTGTCTGTGGGAAGTTTGCATGTTTTCGTGTTTGCATGAGTTTTCTCTGGGTAATTTCCGTTTCCTCCCACAGTGCAAAACATGCATATAAGGCTGTCTTTAAGCTCAGGACTCCCTTGCAAAACAGAACTGTGATCTCAATGGGATTAGCCTGGTGAAATAAAGATTAATAATAACTAATAATAAACAAATTAAATCCACATTTCTTAAAAGTGAAGCACTAAAGTAAATATAAATTTGGCTGAACTGGAAGTACTGACTTGTAACAAGAGTCACGTGTGACTTAAACACAGTGGTTTGATGGGCACAGTTGAAGCAAATGCCTAACCTATTGGCCTATTTCTTATTGCCATCCACAGTGAAAGGCAGGTGATTGTATAAATGCCTATGTCTGCGTCTGCATGTTTACTGGTTTCTGTTTGTAAAATATGTCATAAGCCAGTGCATGACATTTATTTGACTCTCAAAAGGTAGCCTTTAGATGGTCAATAAATGCTTAAATTTTAAAGTCAACCTGGGTTAAGCTGGCCACCACAACAAAGTGATTAATGAATACCAACATGACTGTAATTCTATTAATGTAATTCAATTCATGCAGTCTGAGCGAATTGTTTAAAATAATGGCATGCAAGGTCTGGGGGTGACATGCAATGCTACTTTTACTGTTAATGCACTTGTGCTGACAGAGTTTGTTGGTCAGAAAAATTCTACCAAAAATGACAACAGACAATAGTGATTGATAAAACGGTGAAATTCCTTTTTCATTGTGTGTATCACTCCAATAAAGGTAGATTTTTCAAATACTAATAAATGTGGTCATCAGAGTCTTTGAATCTTATTAGAGCACAAAAAGATCACAGCAAATTTGTACAACCTCCCTTAGTGTGACAACAATCAAAACACTGCAATGAGCTTGGCACTACCAATTAGGTTTTTGATGCCATTTTACACATACAGATGTTCTCCTATGACCTCAACATGCTCTTTAAGCTACCTGAGATCAAATGTCTTGGATCATATCAGGATGCTGCTATGGGTATCACATTTGTGTTAAGTTCTTTGCATGACCATGTCATAATCATGGTTTAAGCCTAAGCAAGAGATCATTATGCCTGTCCTTCATATTCTTAAAGACCAAGCCTGGTGCGCTTAGGCCCCATGCGGATACATGACCCTGAAACACTGCTACCATTATGATACAGTACCATAACCTTGCTGTGGAAGTACAGTGCATGCTGAAAATAATAATAATCAGAGCACACAACCTTTCAATACAACCCTTAATACCACACCAAGATCCTGCAAAGACCTTTCACATTCTGACAGATTTTATTTTGTTGTAGCAGGGTCATAACTATGTGTAAAGGGAGCTTTTGAAGCATGAAGAAAATTCACAAAACAGCAACAACACAACTAGAAGCAGAAAACTACCGAATAAAATATCCTCCAGAAAAACCCCCAATAACGAATAGTTTCCTTCAGTTGCCTCAGCAAAATGCACTTCTGAGGTTCACATTCCCCTCATACACGCACATTCTTTTTACCGTGGAAAAATGGTTCCTTCTTTATATACAAAGAGTACAAGCACTTAAAGGGTATATGTAAATAACATTTAAAAGGTGAAAACAAGATGAGTGTAGCTGGTGTTACATTCATAGGTTGGTAGATGGTCTTCAGAATTCAGATGAAAGCCCATAGATGAGTCTGGCACAGTGACACTACATTTTACCTGGTTTGAGTATCGCATGCTGACATTGCGCTGATCCTGCCGCGGCACGTATCGATGAATGGGATCAATGTCTTTAGGGCTAATTAGTTCATCCACTGGAAAAGCAAAGGACACAAAAATACATCACATAAATACAAACATAACTATTAAATGCACCGTATGTGTACATAATCTCGTTTTCATCACATGTACCACATGCGGTGCAAATGACACTAAAGACTCTCTGACTCTCTGACTCTGAAATACACTTCAATAGAAAGAATAAAAAGGTACAAAATAACTAATATAAATGTACACAAATGCACAAAATTAATTACCGGTAAGCTGTGTACTTAAACTTCAGGAACTGAAGAACACACACACTACTCTCTATGACTGACTCGAACGTACCTAGAAGCTTGGCAATATTGTACAGAGCCTGACCCCATAAGAACATCTTTCCGTCACGGCCTGAGTTGCTTGGGAAACGCTTCTGGGTCCCATGTTTGTTCTGCTCGGCCTCCACGAAGTCAGCCGGTACATAGTAGTATTTGGGAATCACAACATGACCTTGAAAAAGAAAAGAGTATTCATATAGACTTCTTCTTTCTATGTGTCTCTCTCAGTAAAAACAAGAACGAGACATTATGAAGACTGTCTATATGGGGTCTCCACTGGTGAAACACAGAAGGCTACAGTAGTTTTACCCAGAACTTCTGCTTCAAATCAAAAAGGCGTTCAATTCAGGATCAACTGGACTTTATTTGTAACAGAAAACGTTTCGACTTCTGTCCAGAAGTCTTTTTCAATTCTGAATGGAAGCTGTGAGAACGAGAAGTTTTATACAGGCTTACAAGTCAATAACACATACATGTAAATTGACAGATCACACCTTAACAGTAGGGAGTCCCTTGAAGTCTCTGACAGAAAACACAACTAATCACAGCTGAGGTAACACATACATGTAAATTGACAGAACACACCTTAACAGTAGGGAGTTCCCTTGAAGTCTCTGACAGAAAACACAACAACTGTATGTAAATTGACAAACAACACCTCACAGCCCAACAACAGAGGCTTCTCAACAAACTTTGTTAGTCTAATTCACAGACAAGACACCTCTGCTCCCATCCGGTGTAAGACCTTTGTGAATCAGCCCCAAAACTGAGTTGTAAGTTTTGGAAAGTTGAAATCTCAGACCTCCTCCTCTGTTAAGAGGAGGAGGTCTGAGATTTCAACTTTCCAAAACTTACAACTCAGTTTTGGGGCTGATTCACAAAGGTCTTACACCGGATGGGAGCAGAGGTGTCTTGTCTGTGAATTAGACTAACAAAGTTTGTTGAGAAGCCTCTGTTGTTGGGCTGTGAGGTGTTGTTTGTCAATTTACATACAGTTGTTGTGTTTTCTGTCAGAGACTTCAAGGGAACTCCCTACTGTTAAGGTGTGTTCTGTCAATTTACATGTATGTGTTACCTCAGCTGTGATTAGTTGTGTTTTCTGTCAGAGACTTCAAGGGACTCCCTACTGTTAAGGTGTGATCTGTCAATTTACATGTATGTGTTATTGACTTGTAAGCCTGTATAAAACTTCTCGTTCTCACAGCTTCCATTCAGAATTGAAAAAGACTTCTGGACAGAAGTCGAAACGTTTTCTGTTACAAATAAAGTCCAGTTGATCCTGAATTGAACGCCTTTTTGATTTATCATGTCCTGGATGACTGAGAATCTTCACCAGCTTCTGCTTCAAATAGTAATTTCTGAATCCATTTAGCACTTGAAAAGAACATCTTAACGCCTTCGCAAGCACAGACACAAAAATTGACCTGTATTACGGGCTCTTTCAATAGTTTCACTAATGGTACCAATTTTCTTCTTTACCCACTTGCCTAAGAATTTTATCTTGAAAAACAGTAGACTATTGAAACTTTTGATCTAAACCTGTGATTACTAGGATGTTTTACTTTTACGAGACTGGGGAAGAATTTTTTTAATTATTTTTTTATTTAATTTATTCATTTTACATTAAAACCAAAAGATAAAGGAAAAAAAAACATATAAATTTGTGAAAGAATACATAAAATGAAAGGTGGCAGAAAAAGAAGAAATCTTATTTTATCTGCCCCTTTTTTCAAAAACAAAACAAGTTCAAACAATCAATTTAAACAATAATCTTCTATAAATAACAGAGCAAAAGAGTAAATTTTCACAATCAACAAATATCTAGAACATTAAACACCTAACTAAAAGTTTTAGTATTTTGTTAACAATTTAGTTTTGATTACATTTTTAAACTTAATCACAGCGTTTACATCTTTAACATCATTTCCCAAACCCTTCCACAATTCCACTCCCTGTATTGAAATAAACCGTCCCTTCAAACTAGTCCTTTACCTTGGCTTTGCAAAAATTTCAGTTCCCTTCAGACTGTAGCAGCTTTCTCTCTTAACGAAATATATTTTAACATTTGAGGGTAGTATATGAGCCCTATACATTACTAACAAAATATTATAATCCACAAATCATAAAACTTCAGTACTTTAAAGGGGACCACAGATGCAAAATTCACTTTTTAATGTTTTTGTACTCAACTTTGGGTATTTACTTCATAAAAAAACAGTCCTAAGGCCAAAAAAATGCACCCAGTGGTTTATTTACTATAAGTATATTTATTTATCTTAGATAGAAACGCGCCGATTGCACTTCCTGCGGTTTGTTACGTCACAAACCGCAGCCACAACCCACAGCCACAACCCATCCCAACCTTTGTCCCGCCCCCGTCACCTAGCAACCCCTGGTAATGCTCCACCCACGCGGTTCCTGAGTTCATCTCAGCCTGCACACTAGGTGGCGGTATGCACCTAACAGTTGTTTGCGATCCGCCATAAATCAAATGGAGAAGAAGAAGAATAGTTCATCTCAACAGAATGGCTCCTAAAGTTAAATGTTGCGTTGTTGGCTGCATTACACAACATGTGTCGATACACACTCTTCCAGTCTCAGAGAGCAGAGATGCGTGGCTTAATGTTATTTTTAATGGCAATGTCCAGGCGACATTACCGTAGAAGAATTACACTTCTTATATGATGAAGGACTACTTTTGCACAACTGCCAGTTTGGTTGAGTGGTTAGCGCGCTGGACCGCCACTCGGGAGACCTGGGTTCGCATCTTGTCCATTGCATTCCCCCCCCCTTTTTTTTTAAAGCCTTTTGTTTCGGAGAAACCCTCTCTGACCCTCCTGGCGAAGATAATGGAGCACTAAGCAGATTTAAAATTGATAGTTTTCAGATAAAAAGACAGCACCGCTGTGAGTGTGTGTGTGTGTGTGTGTGTATGTGTGTCCGCCAGTGACTCGCTCCCTCCAGCTCGCGCGCACAGGCAGAGGGTGGGAGAGTCAGAGGAGACATTACAGAGGAAGAATAAAAAATGACACGACAACTTGTACACTCTGATCTGTCGTGGTCCAGACCAGTTCAGCTCAGTCAGCTCGGCTCTGTGGTAGTAACGTGAGTTGACTTCCTCGTCTGCCTTTGGAGGGCGGAGTTAATGCAAGCAGAACTTTGAAGGGCGTGCCACGAGATCTCATTATCATAAACCGGTCGTTCAAAACGAAAGTTAAAAATGGCAGAATTAAAAAGGGTATAATTGATTATCTAAGAATTATTTTGTGTATTAAATTGAATAAACAGTGTCTGGTAACCCCAAAGAAATACCATAAAAATTTTAAAAACATATCTGTGGTCTCCTTTAAGTTGTTTAAATAATATATTTGATGGATGACAATAAGCTTTCTAGAAATAATTCTCACCGCTCTTTTCTGTAAAATAAAAATAGATTTTGTTATAGTTTTGCAGGCTTAGTAGGCCTACTAATTACTACTAATCAGAAATTCTTATACTGAAAAATGGAAAGCCTGGCATGGATGAGTGAACAAAACTCTCTCTGTGAAAGTTTCTAAGTATGTTTCACAAGAGAGCTGCAAAACAAATTTCTGCAATATTCAGTCCAGAGTTGCTGCAGTTATATTTGTCAATTTCTTGGTAACATCTATGATAAAGAATAAAATAAGTCCATGTATGATACAGAAGACGATTCTGTGGAGTGCTTAACATGAACGCAACTCTGTGCTGACAGGAAAACCAGATAGAAGCAGAGCTGTATGATACTTTGAATTCAAGGTCAGTTTGTTGTCAACAATGGGACAAAACTGTATTTCTCCAGGCCGGAATAATGAGACAATAAATTAATTTTCTCTTTAACTACACACATACTTGGTTAAAAGGTCAATGCTAAAAACATTAACCATCACTGGTAGGGGAGTGGTGGTGCAAAGGTTAGGGACGGTGGGCCTGTGATTGGAAGATTGTTCAAGCCCCAGTACCGACAACATCAAAATGTGTGTGGAAAAGGTGAAACACCCACACCTGCCTCCACCCTCATTCGCCCCACTCTGGGCCCCTGAGCAAGGCCCTTAACCCCCACCATCTACTCCCTAAACAGGTCTCTCTTGAAAATGAGTTCTCGTGGCTCAATGAGACTGCTGTACCTGTATAAATAAAGGGTAAATAAAAATAAAATAAATCACAAATATGGGTCTATCTCAATGTCCTCTAAAAAACAACAACACAACTAGTTAAACAGGTTCCTCAGTGTTGGTTTTACATCATGTTCTGCCTCCTGAAAGCTCCATCAATGTGCCACTCCAGATTATCATCAGTTCTTAGTGGAGCCGAGTGGAGCATCTCCTGCTGTAAATCACAAATGCACATGGGCAACCGAGGAGTAATTCTTGACCTGATTCTGAAAAAGAAAATTCTACATTTTTATGTTCAATCTCAAATCTAAATCTAAGGCGATGCTCCTCAGTGGAAAAAGGGTAGATTGCCCTTTCTGCATTGGGAGTGAGGTGCTGCCTTAAGAGGTGGAGTTCAAGTATCTTAGCATTTTGTTCACAAGTAAGGGAAGAATGGAGCTCGAAAATGACAAATTGTTACAGCTTCCACAGTATTGCAGACTCTGTGTCGATTCGTAGTGGTGAAGAGGGACCTGAACTGCAAGATGAAACTTTCCACATCATCCACTTTCCTAAAGGTGAAACCAGTGGTGTAGTCTACATTTTTGTAGCGGGTATACTGTACTTAGAAATCCAAGTACACTGGTTAGTACAATGTAATTGTCAATTTATTTGGATTTTTAAGCATACCTGTATTGAACATTTCCAAATTTCTCTGATGCTTATATTTGAATAAATGCACATCAAACTTTGTATAACAGTTGTCTTTGTATTAAAAACATGTTATAGAATTTAAAACAGTATCAAAGCAAAACATGTTCAAGTATTAAGTAGTAAGCACAGGATTATGGTATACAATAATTCATGGTATACAATAATTCACTGGATAAGCAAATGTAATAAACAAGTGATGCATACCGACAGACTGTTATGGAAGTGTTTCACTGCCATTCAACATATAAATGACATGTGCCTAATGATATGTCATGTATCATTGGGCACTTTTAAGTGGGTACACTGAAATTCTTAAAGACTGTGTAAAGTGAAATTAAATGTGTGTTTTGAGTTTGTCACACGGCATAAATATGTGTTATTAATCACCCATATAAATCTGACTGATTAAAAACATTGTTTTCCTTATAAAATTAAGTCTCAAAAATAATGAAAAATCATAATTGTGCCCTGGTCTGAAACGCTGGGGGCGTGTCAGCGCGTGGGCGTGGTTTCAGCGCAGTACTGCCCCCGTGTCCTGCCCCCTGAAGATGTTCGCGAAGGCTGGCAGCCTAATTGGAGTTCTCCAGCCCTACTCATTTGAACCTCCAGATAAAAATATAGGAAACCAAAGAGGTCAGTGAAAAGCAATTGTCAGCACTTGTCCACTCTGTTTGTCAGTGGCTGTGCGCGGGGACGGTGTGTCCACTCTGTTTGTCAGTGGCTGTGCGCGGGGGACGTGAGGTCCACTCTGTGTCAGTGGCTGCGCGCGGGGGACATGAGGTCCACTCTGTGTGTCAGTGGCTGCGCGCGGGGGACGGTGTGTCCACTCTGTGTGTCAGTGGCTGTGCGCGGGGGACGTGAGGTCCACTCTGTGTGTCAGTGGCTGCGCGCGGGGGACTTGAGGTCCACTCTGTGTGTCAGTGGCTGCGCGGGGGACGTGAGGTCCACTCTGTGTGTCCGCGGCTGACAGCAGCAGAGATCAAGTAAATAAAATAAATAAAATAAAGTCACCAAGCGGGTGCCCTGACCATTGCGACATCCAGGGAAGATGCAGGAACGAGGCATAATTGATTAGCTAGCTAACAATGAACAAAATATCTATGCTATTGCTATCTGATGCTATCTGCGATTCGCGAGTGAATGGCTCCACCGATGCGAAGAACTAATTTATACGGCTGGAGCTGCAGGGGGTGGGGCTTTAGACCGCGTGACGAAACGCGGTCACATTTAAACCACGCCTAAAAAATCCTGAAGCAGACATATCTTTAAACAAAGTTTGATCTATAACTCCAAAATTAATTGAGCTACAATTTTGAGACTTTTTACTCATTTACAAGATTACAATTATGACATTTATAATGTTTATTGAAGAAAATATTGAAATTCACTTTACACGGTCTTTAAGCTTTTCTAGTGGGTAGACTCCATATACCTGCATATCGTGTAGACTACACCACTGACTTTAACCAGGTTTGCACTGCTTTTCAGACTTCCTGTTGTGTCGTATGTTGGTCAGTGTAGTTAAGACTTTTATTGTATACCAGTCGGTCTACGTTCATATCCTCACCTATTGTCACAAACTTTGGGTAGTGACCAAAAGGACAAGATCGTAAATACAAGTGGTTGAAATGAGTTTTCTCTGCAGGGTGGATGGACTTTCAGTGATAGGGTGAGAAGTTAATTTATGTATCTAGGAGTATGCTGGTGAAGATTCTCAGTCATCCAGGACCTGATAAATTCAAAAAATGTTCAATACAAAAACAACTGGACTTTATTTGTAACAGAAGACGTTTCGCTCTTCATGTATCTAGAAGAAACTCGGAATAGAGTTGCTGCTCCTCCACATTGAAAATAACCAGTTGAGGTAGTTAAGACATCTAGTAAAGTTGCCCCCTGGATGCCTCCCTAGGGAGGTTTTTCGGGCATGTCCAACTGGGGGAGACCTCTGGGAAGAACCCAGAACATGTCGGAGAGACTCTCTCTCAACTGGCCTGGGAACACCTTGGAATCCTCCCAGAAAATCTGGAAGAGTTGTGGAAAGAGATGTCGATGTCACTCTGCTCAAGCTGCCATCCCAATGACTCAGTGGATGGATGATTATGTTCAATCTCTACATTCGGCTCCAAGACGTAATTGACTGCACGATCACAGTCATGGTTAACTGTGGTTGAACACTGAATCTGTTTAGTTTAAAACTAATGTAACATGCCAACTAAAAATTTGATAAAGTTTAGCAGAAACATTGTTTAACATAATAGCACACTTATTTTTTGTTCAGAATAATTTTATTTTGGTCAGGTGCAAAATACACAGCACTTACAGTTTAAAAATGCTTGTTTTACTTTGACTCTTATTTATGTCAGAAAAGACAATTGATGTGGCTCTAAATTTAGTTTTATTAGGAAACATATTTTAGTCCAGTTTCAGTAACAGGAGTTAAAAACCTCTGTTTTATCAGATAGTACAACTGAAATAGGCGTTTACTGTATGCCACAGTATAGAAGCATGTTGCAGAAGCTTCACTGTTATCAACCGGAGCCCATTACTGCTTCTGACAGCTGCAAATACATTCATGGCACTTGACTTTTCATTAGCAATATTAGTGAAATAAATAAATAAACTGTGCCATTGTGTTATCCTCTAAAGTCCAACCAATTAACTGGAGGAATTCTGTTAATTCATACAGAACGAGTACAAAGGCTCTATGGAGACAACTTGGGCAACTAATGTCTCACATCATTATCCTCTCTGCACTCCAATTATTCCTGTTCCATTGTGCATGGGCCAAAAATAAAGTCCAAGTTCTTGACACCCGTATTATTTGACTGCCTCCTCTCACAGCAACGACAGTAGGTGAATATAAACACGTCTTTTTGCCTTATGAGGTAAGGTTGAGTTCATTACAATGTACGCCCTTGTGAGCCGCCATCACAATACGTGGTGGGTGAATATGTATGACAGGGTTTAATAAGAGAAAGTTTTTCATCACCAAGGGGGAGAGGGAAAAGAAGAGCAAGAGAGGGAGCGAGAGGACGGAAGCAAATTGAACACACCAATATTACAAACGAGACAGTTTTAGTGTATGTGTGTGTGTGTTTCAGATTGCCTTTCACTCAGCAGCTGCTAAATCCATGTGTATTGATGTGATGACTCACCCTCATAAGACCGGAAAATGATGGGTTCAAGGAGGTCCTGGTATTCTTTGACCTGTGCCTTATTTCCTCTGAACACCCCTGCAACAAACACACACACACACACACACACACACACACACTTTTCATAGTTTGAAAGATTTTTTAAATATTCTATATTTACTCTGTGTGTGAAGGAGCAGAGTGTGTGTCAAAGTTATCAGACGTTGATTCCAGCACTTAGTGTTTTGATACTTTACGTGTCTGGGTGTGGAAGCACTTACTATTCGTGTTGTGAGCACATACCGGTAATCACATCGGGTCAATGACAACTTTTCATGTGGAAAAATACTAAGGTCACAAGATATAAATCATTCCGTTTGAAACTGAAGACCTGCTCTAAAGACTTTCAGCATCTGTGTATATGTGCGGCTTGAAAGTCGACATCAGGGGGTGTACAAAAGGCTCTTTGAAGACATCTGAATTTGTTGCAACTGTGCTGACTTTTCAGTGAACTTGATGAGCAGTGTGTGTGTGTGTGTGTGTGTGTGTGTGTGTGTGTGCGTGTGTGTGAAACTCCCTAAAGACATAAATCTGTTTTGCATGCGTGGAACACTTCTACCAAGCAGGTATCTTTGACTCCTAATTTTATTATTCTTCAGATGGTGTGTCATCACTGTTGCAGCAGCCCTGACACTTGGGACCTGTAACAGATTGTTTATTATTTTAACATTTTTTTATTATTTTGTATTTTAGTATGTAGCATCTTTATTTCAATTGCATTTTTATTTCCACTTGTTCAAAAAAGCTTTCTGTATGTAACTTTTATTACTTATGTTATTTTAGTATGTAGCATTTTTTATTTCCATTGCCTTCTTTTATCGCTGTGGTTTCTTATTCTATTTTCATTGATTTATTGTTCCCGTTTATTCTTCTTTTTATCCTGTTAAGCACCTTGGTCAATGCAAGGCATTGTGGAAGGTGCTATACAAATAAAGTTTATTATTGGGGGCTGCCAATGCATTGTAAATGCTTGGAAGCAACCTATTGTTATCCACCCAATAAGGGTTTCTTTATTTTTTATTTATTTTTTATTATTCCGTCAACATTAATGCGGCTCGTACCGTAACGTGCACCCCCACAAAAGTTATATCAAAACGACCGGCCCGACTCCGAGATGTGTGCTATTACTTTTCTAAGCAATCGGAGTTACCATCGCGAAATATTTTGCTAACAAAAATCGTAAATTTCCCATAGGAAATGAATGGGACTTAACTTTTCAGAGAAACTGAGTTACATAGGGCGCCATTTTGGTTCAATATACAAGGCAATATACAAGGCAGGTTCAATACACAAGCTAGTTAGGTGAGTCGGCCATTTTGAATAGAACTAGCTAATTAGGTGAGTCGGCCATTTTGAATCAACCAAGCTCATTAGGTGAGGCGGCCATTTTGAATCAGGGCGCCATCTTGGTTCAATATACAAGGCAATATACAAGGTAGGTTCAATACACAAGCTAATTAGATGAGGCGGCCATTTTGGATGAAATTAGATAATTAGTTGAGGTGGCCATTTTGAATCAACCAAGCTCATTAGGTGAGGCGGCCATTTTGAATCAGGGCGCCATCTTGGTTCAATATACAAGGCAATATACAGGGCAGGTTCAATACACAAGCTACTTAGGTGAGACGGCCATTTTGAATCAAACTAGCTAATTAGGTGAGTCGGCCATTTTGAATCAAAGTAGCTAATTAGGTGAGGCG
>JBBPBX010025975.1:9994-32522 GCA_038048925.1 Garcialebias charrua
AATAAAATTTTTTAATGTCCAGAGGACCAGACTTGGCTTTAGATTTTTCTACCTGGATTATTGAGCATGCATCAGGGTTGTTATAATTGTTTATTAGAGAATAAGGGGCAGATATAAGATTTTTTCTTCATCTGCTGCCCTTCATTTTATATATATTTTTCTTTTTCTTATTATATACCGTATATATATTTACCGCTTGCATACCCCTCTCTGGATGACGGTGCTACATAATCACGTTGTATTAATTAACTGGTGCAATGTTAATAAATAAATCTCTTATCTCTCTTATATGTTAATTGTTTTGTATTTATTATAAAATGAATGTATATATAAATCAAATAAAATGCTTCATGTATCTGAAGCAACAAGCACCGATGTATTCACCTGAAACCAAGACTTCAACAGCTGTGCAGAAATCTTTATAAAAAATAAAAACAAATCACTTTAAACCAAGTAGCCCCTCTACAGGAAGCACCTGTCAACCTCATCCCTCTTCCTCCAACAGGAAGTCAGGACATGGACATTAACATGTCCATCTTCATGTCCTGGTGCCAAAGTTGCACCAACAGGAAGACACAACAACATGATCATCATCCAGCAACAGCCTTCAGAGTAAATATAAACTAATACAGAACATATAAAAACATGAACTAATCATCTGAACTACATACACCAGCTGTCAATCAGGAATCAGGAGTAGTGCGCATGCGTCAGACAAGAAGGTCAAATGAGACTTAAATAAGTTTTCAACCAAGCATGATATTGTTGAGCCTTTTAAAGTGTAGAAATAACAACCCACCTCAAACATACTTTAACTGTAACGTCTCCCTATTAGCTAAAGGCTGAAGCTAGCTAAGACAGATGTTATAAAGTTAAAACTTTGACTCAAAATCTTAATTTTCCGTCAACTCTGAGCAAATTATTGACACAGAAAACGTCTCGGTGAGACACACGTTTTAAAAACACACAGAAAACACCAGTCAAAGCTTCTTTCTTTTAACTCCTCCGAAGTGCCGAAACGCCTCCACGAAGGAAACACGGCAGAAACAGCTTGAAACAACTTTTCTTCGTCTCTCCACAATGATGACACATAAAGTTTCACACTTACCGGCAGAGTTGTGAACACCAAATAAAGTTCTTCACGCTGAACGTCCGGGTCTGGTTTTGTAGTTTGTCGTGTTTATTTTCACCGATGGAGACTCGGTTTAATAAATCAGTTCTATGCGTGTCCGCTGCTGCAGCCGCTGTATTTAAAGGCTGCGCTGTTCGAATCAGCCAATCAGAAGACAGAACCGGCTCAGGGGCGGGGCCTCGGCCTCACCTGTTTTACTGGATGAAAACACATGAACAAGACTTTGGAAGTCATTATGTCCCATAAAAAGCATTTCTGCTAATTCATTTTAATTTTCAAATTTGACATTTCAAAATGAATTTTGGTCACTTTTTACTAGGACATGTTTTGAAAATTAAATGTTAAACGTTATTTTATTGATCATTTTAATTAATTTACAATTTGAGCAGTCTTGAAGACAAAAATGAAAATGCAGTTTGGAGTATTCATTTTAAATTTTATTTAGGAGTCAAAACATGCAGCTTTATTTTGAAACTAAAAAGCATTAATCCATTTTAATTTGAAATATGGGACATAATGGCTTCCATTCAGGACTGGTGTTTTCTTTCTTTTACTAAATACTGTACTTTCTCATTAAAAACGTTTGCTTGGGGACTTTTACTTTGAAAATAAACCCCGCTTCCTGTTTATCGATAATCTCATTGTCGCGTGTCAAGGTCAAAGTTTATTGTCATTCGCATCACATGTGGCACATGTGGTGGAACGAAATTATGTACACTGGGTCCCAGTTACATCAACAGCAAAAAATGTAAAAGAAAAACCGTAATAAGATGTAAAATATGAACAAAAAAAATGCTGAGCACTAATAGTACAAAAACAATATAAAAACATACACAATGTGTCTGTGTGTTAGCAAAATATCTCAAGAACTGTTGGACACACTATTCACTAGATGTGCATCTACAACTCATTAACTTTCCAAGTCAATCTCAATTAAGATGGCTGCCACAAGTACTCTAAATGACACAAAATTTTTACAGGTAATGAGCTAAACTTTAGTGTGGTAGTAGCTGAGAGTCATCCTCAACTTATCCTCCAAGCGCTAACCAATTTAATATTTAATTTCAAAACTTGGGAATGAGTCATCTCTGTCTGTTAGCAGAATATCTCATGAATCACTGGATGGATTTGAATAAAACGTTGGAGTCAGCTCGAGTCCAGACGAGTGCCACAGCTGATAAAACCTGCAGAACACAAACAACTAACTCTGTCAGTTTGGCAGATATTGAGCTAATATTCTGTGTGTAAACTCAGACTACAGTACCGTGTCGTGTTGAAAACAACATGTCTTCCTCAGAGCCATCAGAGTGGAGGATGAATCCACATCAAAGGACATTTTCAGGACAGTTTGGAGGTGGTTTGTGTTTCACCCTGGTCTTTGTGCAGTCACATCCCGTCACCAACCTGTTCTGTGATAAATACTTCAGGGAGGTCTTCCAGCTGCTGAGCCTAGAGCTCCACAACAAAACTCCCTGAAACTAGATGTTGTTGTGTTCTAGACTCTGGTTTTCTCCCAGCATGTTAGGCTGCCTTCAGACGCAGGCTCTGTTTAAAACAAGATCTGTGACTTCAGCTGGGTTTGTCTGATCAAGTAAATATTTAATTTATTCTTCTTCTTCAGGGGTCTCCACAGAGAGTCATCCTCCATCTCTGTCCTCTGCATCCTCTGTCCTCACTCCAACTACCTCCATGTCCTCTCTAACTGCATCCATATATCTCCTCTTTAGTCTCCCTCTTTGTCTTTTTCCTGGCAGCTGCATTTCTAACATCCTTCTACCAATATACCCACTGTCCCTCCTCTGGACATGTCCAAACCACTGTCCCTCCTCTGGACATGTCCAAACCATCTCAGTCTGGCCTCCCTAACTTTATCTCCCAGTTGTTCAACATGTGCTGTACCTCTGATGATCTCATTCCTGATCTTATCCATCCTTGTCACTCCTAAGGAGAACCTCAGCATCTTCATTTCTGCTACTTCCAGTTCTTTCTCCTGTCTTTTTGTCCATGTCTCTGTCTCCAGACCATACAACATAGCTGGTCTCACCACTGTCTTGTAAACTTTTCCTTTGACCTTTGCTGACACCTTTTTGTCACAAATCACTCCTGAAACTTTTCTCCATCCACTCCATCCTGCCTGGACTCTCTTCTTCACCTCTTTACCACATTCCCCATTTTCCTGGACAGTGGACCCCAAGTACTTGAAGTCCTGCACCTTTGTGACCTCTGCTCCTTGTAGCCTCACTGTTCCACCTCCTCCCTCTCATTCACACACATGTACTCTGTCTTACTACGGCTGACTTTCATTCCTCTTCTTTCAAGTGCATACCTCCACCTCTCCAAGTTCTCTTCCACCTGTTCCCTGTTCTCACCACAGATCACAATGTCATCTGCAAACATCATAGTCCATGGGGATTCCTGACTGACCTCATCTGTTAGTCGGTCCATCACCAGAGCAAACAAAAAGGGGCTCAGAGCCGATCCTTGATGCACTCCCACCTCCAACTTGAAGCTATCTGTCACTCCTACAGCACCTCGCCACTGTCCTGCTGTCCTCATACATGTCCTGTACCAGTCTAACATACTTTTCTGCCACTCCAGATTTCCTCATGCAATACCACACCTCTTCCCTCGGCACCCTGTCATATCCATCCATTCTCTTTCGCTTATCCGGGGTCGGGTCGCGGGGGTAGCAGCCTAAGTAGGGAGGCCCAGACTTCCCTCTCCCCAGCCACTTGGAGCAGCTCCTCCGGGGGAATCCCAAGGCGTTCCCAGGCCAGCCGAGAAACATAGTCCCTCCAGCGTGTCCTGGGTCTTCCTCTGGGTCTCCTCCCGGTGGGACATGCCCGGAACACCTCACCAGGGAGGCGTCCAGGAGGCATCCTAACCAGATGCCCGAGCCACCTCAACTGGCTCCTCTCGATGTGGAGAAGCAGCGGCTCTACTCCGAGTCCCTCCCGGATGACTGAGCTTCTCACCCTATCTCTAAGGGAGAGTCCAGACACCCTGCAGAGAAAACTCATTTCAGCCGCTTGTATCCGAGATCTTGTTCTTTCGGTCACAACCCAAAGCTCATGACCATAGATGAGGGTGGGAACGTAGATCGATCGGTAAATTGAGAGCTTTGCCTTTTGACTCAGCTCTCTCTTCACCACGACAGACCGGTACAGCGCCCGCTTCACTGCGGATGCTGCACCTATCCGCCTATCGATCTCACGCTCCAGTTTTCCCTCATTCGTGAACAAGACCCCGAGATACTTAAACTCCTCCACTTGGGGCAGGACCTCCTCCCCGACCCGGAGAGGGCATGCTACCCTTTTCCGGCTCAAGACCATGGCCTCGGATTTGGAGGAACTGATCCTCATCCCGGCCGCATCACACTCGGCTGCAAACCGCTCCAGTGAAAGTTGTAAATCACGAACTGATGAAGCCAGTAGGACCACATCATCTGCAAAAAACAGAGAAGCGATTCTAAGGTCACCAAAACGGATCCTCTCAACACCTTGGCTGCGCCTAGAAATTCTGTCCATAAAAGTTATGAACAGAATCGGTGACAAAGGGCAACAGTGTGACAGGGCAACAGACCGGGCTTTCAGTGTGGCTGCCCCCCGGCTGTGGAACTCTCTTCCTGACTGCCTGAGAGCTCCACAGTCACTGGTTGACTTTAAGAGCGGCTTGAAGACCTTTCTTTTTAACCGAGCATACTCTGCCTCCTCATGATTCTATCTTTGATCTTAGTTGATACTGTTATTGATTTTACTTGTTTTATTACTTGTTTTATTGACATTTAATTCTGTTGCACTTTGTAGCACTTTGAGATTTTCATTAATGAAAAGTGCGTTATAAATTAAATTCATTATTATTATTATTATTATTATTATTACCTTGGCGGAGTCCAACTCTCACTGGAAGCGAGCCTGACTTACTGCCGGCAATGTGAACCAAGCTCTGACACCGGTCGTACAGGGACCCCGTATCAATGGGCCTGGTACCCCATACTCCCGGAGTACCCCCCACAGAAACCCCCGAGGGACGCGGTCGAATGCCTTCTCCAAGTCCACAAAGCACATGTAAACTGGTTGGGCAAACTCCCACGCACCCTCCAGGACCCTGTTGAGGGTGTAGAGCTGGTCCAGTGTTCCACGACCAGGACGAAAACCACACTGCTCCTCCTGAATCCGAGGTTCGACTATCCGACGGACCCTCCTCTCCAGAACCCCTGAATAGACCTTACCAGGGAGGCTTAAGAGTGTGATCCCCCTATAGTTGGAACACACCCTACGGTCCCCCTTTTTGAATAGGGGAACCACCACCCCAGTCTGCCAATCCAAGGGAACTGCCCCCGATGTCCACGCGATATTGCAGAGTCGTCATATGCTTTTTCTAAATCCACAAATACACAATGAAGTATTTCTGACCTTCAGCATCTTCTAAGCATAGATGGATTCTGTGGTGCTCTTTCTTGGCATGATTTGCTTGTCTGAGTCAGTGCAGAGTGATACCGGCAGTACCGGAAGTACCTATATGTTGGGCTTTTCTCCCTATACATCAACGATCTTTGCAGTGATCTGTCAAATGCTTCCCACCATTATTACGCAGATGACACCATCATCTATTGCTGTTCTTCCTCCCTCAGCCAAGCTTTCACCTCTCTTCAGGATGCTTTTAATATTATTCAGTCACGGCTGCAAAAACTTAGACTGGTCCTAAATGCCGACAAAAGCAAGTTCATGGTTCTTGCCAACAGAAAGCTGCAACCAGAGAACCCACCTCAAATTGGAACCCAAGAGGGAAAACAAATAGAAATGGTCTCCACCTACAAATATCTAGGTTTCAACATTGACACTGAACTGTCTTTTAAAACCCACATCTCCAAAATGGCCACTAAACTCAAACTGAAGCTAGGTTTCTTCTTCAGAAACAAATCCTGCTTCTCATGCAAAGCCAGGAGAACATTAGTAGCTGCAACATTCATGCCAATACTAGATTATGGTGACGTGCTGTACATGAGTGCTGCATCAAAATACCTACAGTCCTTAGACTCCATTTACCACGGTGCCCTTCGGTTCATTACTGACTCCAGTTATCGCACTCATCACTGTGAGCTTTACGTAAAATCTGGCTGGTCATCTCTCAGCACTCGCAGATACACTCACTGGATATCCTTCATCTACAAGACCCTCCTAAACCTGGTCCCGTCATACCTCACCTCCTTAATACAAACATCACACAGTCATTACTCCCTGCGCTCTAACGATTTAGTCCTCCTGTCAGTTCCTCCTGTCAGAACTGAACTAGGAAAAAGAGCGTTCAGCTTCGCCGTCCCCTCAGCCTGGAACAACTTACAGAAAGATCTGAAACTATCAACATTCATCTCTCCTGGATCCTTTATGTCAACCGTAGTAGAAAATGTCATCAAGAAACTTGACCATTGCAGATGTTTCTAACCACTACTTATCCAATATACATGTCATTGTTGTTTTTTTTGTCTGCTTGTTTTGTATATAATGTATATAGAAATCTGTCATATCCTGTTGGTTTTGAACTGTCAACATCTGTTTACTGTGATTGTAGTTTTCTTTATTTTCTTTTTGATAAGTGCAAATGCCTATTGCCAATGTGACGTGTGCTGCTGACCACTTGACCAGGTCACCCTTGTAAAAGAGATCTCGATCTCAATGGGCTCTACCTGGTTAAATAAAGGTGATTGATTGATTTGATTGATTGATATGTGAAGCTAGTATAATTCAGACATTTACCCATGTGTATACATTTTGAGTGTTGTTGGAAGCTTAATTAATTAATTAATTAATTTCTAAATGTAAAACAAAACAAAACAAAGTTCTACTAGCCTGGCCCTCGCCTTCCTGCACAGCTCCGCTCAATTCTCATTTCCCTTCAAGCGAAGTGAAGGACAAGGGTCTGGTTTTAACCAGGCTAACAAAGATGGTGAATTTATTTTATTTATTAACCTTTATTTAACCAGGCAAATCCTATAAAGATCACAGATCTCTTTTGCAAGGGAGGCCTGGACCTGAATGCAGCCTAACATGCATGCTGTGGTCTGTGGAAGGAAACTGGAGTACCCGGAGAAAACCCACGCATGCACAGAGAGAACATGCAAACTCCACACAAAAAGACCCCAGGTCCAACCGGGGATTGAACCCAGGACCTTCTTGCTGTGAGGCAACAGTGATAAGGCAAGCTGGTCTGAGAAGCTCAGTCCTCACCTCCTTCTACAGGTGTGCAGTGGAGAGCATCCTGTGCTCCAGCATCAATGTGTGGCATGGAGGCTGCACAGTTGAAGAGAGGAAAGCTCTACAGAGAGTGGTGAAGGCTGCACAGAAGATGTTGGAGTCAGTCTCCCCACCATCACAGACATCTACACCTCCAGATGCAGGAAGAGAGCCACCTGCATCATGAAGGACCTCACTCACCCAGCACACACACTTTTTGCCCCACTCCCCTCAGGAAGGAGGTTAAGGAGCATCAAGTGCAGAACCACTAGGAACAGCTTCTACCCTGAGGCTGTTATGCCACGTTCACACCAAAGGCATCAAAATGCTCCCAACGCACCTTGTTTGCTGCTTGTCACCAGATGTGTGTTCACACTGAGCGCGCGCAGTTGGAGCAGCGTCTGGCTCCCTTCCCGGTCAGATTTGTTTTGTTTTCTGTTCACTGGGCAGATAAAGATCAGCTGTACGTCAGCCCCGTTAGTACTTGAGTGGGTTTTCTACGAGCCGAACTGCAGCTCCTAAAGTCTTTGTTGAGATTAAAACGTTTTGTTATGTTTGGGGTGATATACGCTCGAGCGGACAGCAGCAACTGTAAAAATGCCAAGTTACTTGGTGGTGTCTTCATGGAGGCTCGTTAGTTTAAAAAGTCCACAGAAAGTCCCGTCGTTGTTGCGTCATCACATAGCATAGCTGCGACGCATCGAGCAGCCAATGCTCGATGCGTCGTCTGCTTTGGACGCGCACGTGCGTGGGAAAGAACTGCCGCTCGCTGCTGCGCTGCTTGAAATTCTCAAGACGCGCTGCGCCTGGCTGCCCCTCCACATAGACTTTGCATGTAAAGTGGCTGCTTCGAGGCGTTTGGTGTAAACCTGGCATTAGACTCATGAATAAATAATCAGAATAATCACTGTGAAATATCACATCATGTTGCTGCTGATCTGTTTCATGTTGCTGCTGATCTGTTTCATGTTGCTGCTGATCTGTTTCATGTTGCTGCTGATCTGTTTCATGTTGCTGCTGATCTGTTTCATGTTGCTGCTGATCTGTTTCATGTTGCTGCTGATCTGTTTCATGTTGCTGCTGATCTGTTTCATGTTGCTGCTGATCTGTTTCATGTTGCTGCTGATCTGTTTCATGTTGCTGCTGATCTGTTTCATGTTGCTGCTGATCTGTTTCATGTTGCTGCTGATCTGTTTCATGTTGCTGCTGATGTGTTTCATGTTGCTGCTGATCTGTTTCATGTTGCTGCTGATCTGTTTCATGTTGCTGCTGATCTGTTTCATGTTGCTGCTGATCTGTTTCATGTTGCTGCTGATCTGTTTCATGTTGCTGCTGATCTGTTTCATGTTGCTGCTGATCTGTTTCATGTTGCTGCTGATCTGTTTCATGTTGCTGCTGATCTGTTTCATGTTGCTGCTGATCTGTTTCATGTTGCTGCTGATCTGTTTCATGTTGCTGCTGATCTGTTTCATGTTGCTGCTGATCTGTTTCATGTTGCTGCTGATCTGTTTCATGTTGCTGCTGATCTGTTTCATGTTGCTGCTGATCTGTTTCATGTTGCTGCTGATCTGTTTCATGTTGCTGCTGATCTGTTTCATGTTGCTGCTGATCTGTGTTTCATGTTGCTGCTGATCTGTTTCATGTTGCTGCTGATCTGTTTCATGTTGCTGCTGATCTGTTTCATGTTGCTGCTGATCTGTTTCATGTTGCTGCTGATCTGTTTCATGTTGCTGCTGATCTGTTTCATGTTGCTGCTGATCTGTTTCATGTTGCTGCTGATCTGTTCATGTTGCTCTGTTTCATGTTGCTGCTGATCTGTTTCATGTTGCTGCTGATCTGTTTCATGTTGCTGATCTGTTTCATGTTGCTGCTGATCTGTTTCATGTTGCTGCTGATCTGTTTCATGTTGCTGCTGATCTGTTTCATGTTGCTGCTGATCTGTTTCATGTTGCTGCTGATCTGTTTCATGTTGCTGCTGATCTGTTTCATGTTGCTGCTGATCTGTTTCATGTTGCTGCTGATCTGTTTCATGTTGCTGCTGATCTGTTTCATGTTGCTGCTGATCTGTTTCATGTTGCTGCTGATCTGTTTCATGTTGCTGCTGATCTGTTTCATGTTGCTGCTGATCTGTTTCATGTTGCTGCTGATCTGTTTCATGTTGCTGCTGATCTGTTTCATGTTGCTGCTGATCTGTTTCATGTTGCTGCTGATCTGTTTCATGTTGCTGCTGATCTGTTTCATGTTGCTGCTGATCTGTTTCATGTTGCTGCTGATCTGTTTCATGTTGCTGCTGATCTGTTTCATGTTGCTGCTGATCTGTTTCATGTTGCTGCTGATCTGTTTCATGTTGCTGCTGATCTGTTTCATGTTGCTGCTGATCTGTTTCATGTTGCTGCTGATCTGTTTCATGTTGCTGCTGATCTGTTTCATGTTGCTGCTGATCTGTTTCATGTTGCTGCTGATCTGTTTCATGTTGCTGCTGATCTGTTTCATGTTGCTGCTGATCTGTTTCATGTTGCTGCTGATCTGTTTCATGTTGCTGCTGATCTGTTTCATGTTGCTGCTGATCTGTTTCATGTTGCTGCTGATCTGTTTCATGTTGCTGCTGATCTGTTTCATGTTGCTGCTGATCTGTTTCATGTTGCTGCTGATCTGTTTCATGTTGCTGCTGATCTGTTTCATGTTGCTGCTGATCTGTTTCATGTTGCTGCTGGTCTGTTTCATGCTCATTTGCTCACTCAGACTCATGTTCGTGCTGCTGTTCGGCGTATTGTTTTTGTACTACTAGTGCTTAGTGTATATTTAGTTGATGTTTTTCTTAGTTCATATCTTAGATGTTATTACTGTTTTTCTTTTACATTTTGTTGTTGGATGTAACTGGGACTCTGTGTACATAATCTCGTTCCACTACCACATATGGTGCGAATGACAAATGAAGACCTTGAATCCTTGAAGCCTGCACTGAGCCGTCACGCTGCCGTGAAATAAAGTGTATTATAATTGTGACCTAAAAATAAAAAGAGTTCAATTTATTCAAGGAAGTTTTAAAAATTAAGAAAAAAAAACTTTCCAACGCCTGAAATGAGTTTTGGAAAATTGAAGCAAATTTCAAGTGTTTTTCCTATAGAATGGAAACATAAGAGCAGCTGTAAGTTGTTCTCGCAGTGTTGGCCACAGTTGTGTTTACCCTGCAGTGGAACACGATGACCTACTTACATCATGTGCTAACATACACTGCACATGTTGAGATATCACAGCAAATAAAAAAATAAAAACATTAAAGAAAAGGCACATTGAACGTTTAAGGCCTGGCATTCCTTGATCTAACGGTAATCACCCACAGCCTTTCATGACACAATTATAAACTAAGATCATCTTATGTTGACAAATGACAGAGTTGTGGTCAAACCTTGAAATCATCATCATGCAGATGATCATAACCAGAGTATGAGTTGTGGATGACTCTCATCTACTACCACACCAAAACTTAGCACAATATCTATAAGACTTACCGAGTTAGAGTCATTTTTATGTTGGCTAAAGTCAATTAGCTGTGGTGGCCATCTTGAATCAGATTTACTCACATACATATTCAGTAGTAGATGTACATCCTGTGATTATTTCCTGAAGGTTTTATTCAAATCTATCGACAGGCTCATGAGATATTTTGCTAACAGACAAACAGTGTTGACCCCAGCAGTTAAAGCCAGTTTAAACCTTGTGCTCAGAGTGTCTGTTGGAGATGACTCTCAGCTACTATAAATTCTGACTCGTCTGTGAAGTTGACTGAAAAATACTACTATTCACTGATGGAGGAAGAAAACGTCCATAACCAAAATGTTTACTGGTGCATTTCATGCACTTTTAAAGGTTCAGTATGCAGTTTCTGTAGAACTGCAGCAGTTAGAAATATTTTCAACAGGCAAAGCATTCTGATCCCTCCCCCTCAGAGCCATATGTGGCTCTGCCCCCTTGTGGTCTGTTGAATTTCAAATTCAAGCTCTGTTTTTATTGGCTGGTTACAAACTCTGTTTTTATTGGCTGGAAAATGGCGGGTCACCTTTTCTTTTTAGAAATGCTTATTTACCACCTGGAGAAGCAAGGGGACAATATTTTTTTTTAATTTTTTTCAGAGATTACCTGGCTAACATCAGTCTGTCAGGAGGTAGTGACAGAGTGAAGAAATATGTTCATAAAAAAAGCTACATACTGCAGCTTTAATGAATACGTTAAGCACTAATAGTACAAAAACAATACGCCACATCTGCATCTAGCAGAGAAAAATAGTCCATTTCAATTTTGATTATTACACAGAAAGTTATACGTGATTCTAGTCACCGTGTTCTTTATTGACTCATTTTTACACAAATCTCAAATGTGGCATAACTCAACATTTTCACCTTTTCTGCACCGCAACCTGTGCTCACTCCCACACATTTTGCTGACGCAGGTAACAAATACGTTGCACAGTGAGGAGCACTTGGATTATGTGTTGTGCATCGCTCAGCTACACCTTGACCAAAATTTCCCACATCTGTAAATGCAAGTGTGTAGCCGTGTGTGTGTGTATGTGTGTGTGTGTTTTCCAAAGTCAAGTGGTTGTGGCCCCCATCTGAATAGCTACAAAAGTAAATCAGTTCTAGGAATATGTCTAATGATTTCTACCTTGAGTTTCATTCTAATTTCTCTTGTCGTTCATGAGGGCAAAAACATGATCACTCGCCTTCATCTCTCAGTGGGCAACACAGAAACTGAAACAGATCATTCTGAACAAAGAGCAGTATATTTTCTTTGTGGGAATGTAACATTACAGTATTTGTATGAATCACAAAACAAGTTTGAGAACCTGTCCATTCGGGGAAATTTTCATGTTGCCGTATACCAGCTGTATGAACAAAACGATTGAGCCTGTTCTTATTAAAGACAGGTGTGGTGTGTTATATCTCAAAAAAGACACGTCACAGAAAACAAGCTTGGCACCAGGCTGAAGTCATACGACTCACTCATACGTCTGATCAGACACTTGAACAATGGCGCAGTTTATTTTAATAATCTCTAAAATGATGTAAACTCTAAACCTTTGTCTCTGCTTCCCTTCCCCATTCCAGCTGTTTTCAGTCATCTGTGTTGGGCTTTTTTACCGTAAGCCTGGGCCTCCTGCCATGACACGAGTAGTAAATTGATAACAGGACTAGTGGAGCTGAGTCAACAAAGTAACGCAGGAGATGTTTTTTTATTTTCTTATTTTAGGGGGGAGGTTGTTAGAGGACCCTTCTACTTCAGGCTGCTGGGAATCAGTAAATCCTGGCAGCTGTAATGTTTACTGGAAGACCTCTGCTCTGTGTCACAGAGAAACATCAGTTTAGATCGTCACTGCTTGTGAGCTTTGAGCTCTGCAACAACAACACAAGGATTACCGTATTTTCTGAACTATAAGGCACACTTCAAATCCTTTAATTTTCTCAAAAATTGACAATGAGCCTTAAGGCCGAGATACAGTGAAGCAGACTCCGTATACGCGCGTATACGCGCGTATACGGAGCGGCTGCTTCACTTCAGCTGACTTCAGCTCAGACGTTCTCCTTGTTGTAATATGAGCTGCTGCACACGAAGGGGACAACTGAGCACGCTGATTGGTCACTTGCTGACACGCCTACTGAATTGATTGACAGCGCTCAGTCAGCTGAATGTGAAACCTAGTTGAAAGTGAAACCTTTAACATGAGCAGCTCGCTCAGACTTCTGCGGTGTTCTGATGCGCTGTTTCTACTATATATGTTATAAAAAGTTCTCTCAGAAATAAAAATAATAACAGGGAGCGCTTTTCCTGCAGCACACAGCCCACCAGGGGATATTAAAACATCGCGCACCAAGGTAGGACCTGAATTCATTCATTTCAATCATCGAGTGAACGGAGGAAGAAGCGGTTACTTGACTTTAGGCAAAAAAACAAAAGAAAAGGCCCGATCAGCGATAAAGAAGGGGAATTTATTTCATTTGTGTAACATACAAAACAGTCCGGCGCCGGGAAGTTTATGGTCAGACACCGCGTATCGCGCACGCGGATCGCGTATGCGTAGTAAAAAAATACCTTTGCGCGTACTTGCCCTGAGGGGCTACGCGGGGCTACGCTGCGTACGGGGCGTACGTACGCTGCGTATTGGCGTATCGTGAGGACGCTCGAGTGTATCTCGCCCTTTATAATCAGGTGCATCTTCTGTATTACGGTAATTCTGTTTGTGCTTACTGACCTCGAACTGATTTTATGTGGTTACTGTGAATGAGTTTTATAAAGTTCAACTTATCTGACTGTTTTGTTTCACTTAATAATATGGTGCGCCTAAAGGCTCCCCCATAGCTCTGTGTATGGCCGTACGCAGCTGTACGCACGTACTACGCAGAGGTACAAGCATATCCCCGCAGGGCATGTACGCGACAAGCCCAAATTTTACGACCGCGAACGCAAGCGCGTTGTCACACAATAAACTGCCCGGCGCCGGACTGTTTTGTATGAGACACAAATGTATTAAATTCCTCTTCTTCATCCCTGATCTGGCCTTTTCTTTAGTTTTTTTGCCAAAAGGCAGTGATCTCTTCTTCCTCTGTTGACTCCATGACTGAAATGATGAGAAATGAACAAATTTGTCACGAGCGAATTAAACTCGGGTCCAGCGTGACTGCGGGAGGTTCTGGAGATTTCCTGGTGTGCTGGTCTGATGTGTGGGTTGCATGACCAGCGCTCCCTGTTTTTATCTTATTTTTTAGAACTTTTTATTAACATATAAACACAGAACACCGCACAGCTGCAGCTGCCGGCTCGCACCTTTTTTTCCCCACCCGACCCGTCAACCAATTCAGTAGGCGCAGGCGCAACTACATATTTTTGAGGTGGATGCGAAAACATCAACGGCGCCCCCCGCGCGCCCCGCGCGCTCCCTTTACCTGCCGCCTCATACAGCTTTCCTCCCTTAGTCATGCACTTAGAAAATACAGTAGCAATATTACAGATTTTTTTATGTTACATATCATATCAGGTGATAATTTCAATGATAAACAAATAAGAAGTTTAATAAAGTAAAAATGTATAACAGTAGTGGTAATCAGTGCTCAACATTTTATGTAGTGAAAATATGAAATCTTAACAGCCTGGAGTCCATGTCAGTGTTTTAACATTTATGACATTTAAACTGTTACTTTCCGTGAAAGAAGACAATGAAAAATGGTCATCAGAAATTCAAACCATCATGGTATACAGTATAGGTTTTTGTTGCCTCCCTAATGTAATTATTCCTACCTGATGTCATCACTTGTCTCCTCTATCACTGACCTCGTGTCTGTCTCCTTCACCCTTTGTCTGTGGCATTCTGCACTGTCATATGGTCAAAAAAGCATTATATATTAGTTGTAAAAATTACAGATCTTAATACAGTTTTTAAAAATAATGTTTACATGTTATTGCTTGGGATTAAGTAGCTGTTCCCTCACTTCCACCTGCATTAGACCAACCTGTTGCCTTCCCCAGTCTGTCCTGATTCCTCTGTCATCTTCTCTTCCTTCTCTCCATCCTCACAGCTGAATGACATTAATTTTGTGTTAAGTAGGTTTAAAAATACAGCAGTCAAACCACAATAGAAATGAAACTTTAATTTAAATGATCTCCTTGTTGGATAACAGTTACTGACTGTACATTTCATCTAATCTGACTTACCAGATACATCACAACACACACCACTGTAGTGATATTAAATAAGACATTTAAACTCAAGTGTCCCTCTGCCAAAAAGGTTGGTAACATGGGTCACCAACCTTTTTGAGTCTCAGGGCTATAGTGACACTGAGGACTAATTTGTCTGATACACACATAAACTTGTACAACTCATCTTTAATTAAAGAATCAATAATAATAAATGTACATATGAGTGTATAAATTGCAGCACTGGAACATAGCTGGGAACTGCCACCACAACAGTTTAGCTTGTGTTAATGTTTCCTGAGTTTTATTTAGGTCATTCTTACACTTAGTGTGTGGATGTGTGGGACATGTATAAAATATTCATAAAAATATTAAACAAATCACGTCTTTAGGGGAGGCTACATTTATTTAACAGCCAAATATGGGACGATTCCTATTAGGCTAGCTTTAGCTAACCTGAATATTTTACAACCCTCCTGTCCTGCTCATACACTGACAGTACTTACCTAATATCTTTTAACCACATTGAAAGGCTTTTTTTTCATCCTTCCAACAACTTCCTTTTCCTGTTTTGCGCCCTGGATAGTTTTTCTGCCGCTCCAAAGTCAAGTGCACGAGTGAAAAAATAAAAAATAAAATAAATAAATAACGTGCCTGTGTACGTTCTCTAGGGGTGCGTGTTCACAGCACCTGTGTGTGAAGGGAGAGCAGAGAGATAGGAGGAGGGAGGTGAAGGAGCAGGGGGGGGCGCCTAAGCAGTGCTGTTTCCCTTTTATACATAGTTCCCATGTGACGTCACATCTGTGGGTTGTCCTTTTTGACCCTCCCACATGTAGGCTATAGCAGCAGTTGGAGCGCGTTCTACTGGCTGTGTATTTTTCACGTGTTTTTTTTTTGTTAATTTCTAATTAATTGCAATGGTTACTTCGTGTTGTGTCAGTGGGTGTTCCAGTCGGGTAGACGTTTGGGCAACGCGCAGGTTTCACTTCATCAAAAAAAAAGAAAACGTGAAGGATTTATTTCATCGGAGAAACGCACACCGCCCCATCTCTGCTTGGATCTGCTCAGAAGATCGTGCTTTTGGCCGGTAAACAAAATATTCTACATCAATCATTTTGTGAAACAATGTTAGAGTACAACTGTCTGTGTGTTAGAGCTGTTTTTTTTTTTTTTTTTTTCATTATTTTAGTGACACCGCATGCTGTGGCTAGCTTAGCATCTCGCTAACGCGGCCTCTTCACGGGCCCGCGGCGGTGAGACCGTCCCAGTGGGAGAAGGAGACGGGAGCCAAGTCGTGCGGGCGACGCGTCGGTCCCATGGGACTTGCCTCCGCGGGCGCGACGGATCCACGCTGTCCGATGAGCTCGACGGACCATCCGCTCCAGATGCTAACAACATGCTAACTTCCAACACGGTAACACTCAAAGTGCTGGTTCTGGTCCGTGTTCAGCCTGGACTGTTTGTGCTGGCTGTGTGTTATTTTAGTTAAACCTTTTTTTAGCTGGTTAGATCTGATTGAGACAGTTTACACATCTTTTTTGGATTTAAAGCTGTGAGCCGGTGTGCTGTAAAGCCGGTGTGCGCTCGCTCCTTGTAGTAATTAAATAATTAATGATATCGGAGTAACTACTTTGTGACAAGTTGTCTGATTCGTCTGCCATGATTTCTTTCTCAAACTCATTTAACTCGACCACTGCCAGTTTGCTCTTGTTCCTTGGTGAAGCTGTGGTAGCTCGTGTTTTTGTCCATATACTTTGCTCTGCTAGTTCGCCATCTTGCCTTCTTCTGCCTTTAGATGTGGTGCGAAAACCGGTTTGCGCAATACTGGGGGCGTGTCTGGGAACTATGTATTGATCATTTCATGCAGTTAAAGAAGATGCCTGCTAGAAAAACATTTTTTCTAGAGAAGGTTTTGGCGCCCCCTGTAGGGCAGCGCCCGTATGCCTTGCATAACATGCATAGTGGCGATTTGCGACCCTGAGTAGGCGTGTCAGCAAATGACCAATCAGCGACCTCAATTCGTCCCGTAGGTAAACGCTCTGCCCTGCAGCTGCTCAAATGACGTCAAGAATTTGGTGCGAAAACGCTGAAGCCTCCCGCTGAGCTGTGGGGGTGAACTGCCTGCGCACAGTACGTGCGCACGGACATGCGTATGGCCATATGCAGAGCTATGGGGGAGCCTTTATACATAAAAACAGACCTCCATCCATTCATTCTCTTCCGCTTATCCAGGGTCGGGTCGCGGGGGTAGCAGCCTAAGTAGGGAGGCCCAGACTTCCCTCTCCCCAGCCACTTGGAGCAGCTCCTCTGGGGGAATCCCAAGGCGTTCCCAGGCCAGCCGAGAAACATAGTCCCTCCAGCGTGTCCTGGGTCTTCCTCTGGGTCTCCTCCCGGTGGGACATGCCCGGAACACCTCACCAGGGAGGCGTCCAGGAGGCATCCTAACCAGATGCCCGAGCCACCTCAACTGGCTCCTCTCGATGTGGAGAAGCAGCGGCTCTACTCCGAGTCCCTCCCGGATGACTGAGCTTCTCACCCTATCTCTAAGGGAGAGTCCAGCCACCCTGCGGAGAAAACTCATTTCAGCCGCTTGTATCCGAGATCTCGTTCTTTCGGTCACAACCCAAAGCTCATGACCATAGATGAGGGTGGGAACGTAGATCGATCGGTAAATTGAGAGCTTTGCCTTTTGACTCAGCTCTCTCTTCACCACGACAGACCGGTACAGCGCCCGCTTCACTGCGGATGCTGCACCTATCCGCCTATCGATCTCACGCTCCAGTTTTCCCTCATTCGTGAACAAGACCCCGAGATACTTAAACTCCTCCACTTGGGGCAGGACCTCCTCCCCGACCCGGAGAGGGCATGCTACCCTTTTCCGGCTCAAGACCATGGCCTCGGATTTGGAGGAACTGATCCTCATCCCGGCCGCATCACACTCGGCTGCAAACCGCTCCAGTGAAAGCTGTAGATCACGATCTGATGAAGCCAATAGGACCACATCATCTGCAAAAAACAGAGAAGCGATTCTAAAACCACCAAAACGGATCCTCTCAACAACTTGGCTGCGCCTAGAAATTCTGTCCATAAAAGTTATGAACAGACCTGTTCATTGATATTGCGCTTTATAATCCGGTGCATCTTATAGTCGGAAAAATATGGTTGGACCTGTCACAATAACAAAAAGGGAGGGCCCCTTGATGTGGCATGGGCTGTCTCTCCTTTTCTTCATTTTTTTTCAACTTGTCTGCTGACTTCCGTAGATAGAGAACTTTACTAAATGGCTTTTCTGTGTATCGTAAAGTGCCTTGAGACAACTTTGTTGTGATATGGGGCTATATAAATAAACTGAATTGAACTGAAATTCTCAAAATTGCGGGCACTCAGTGTAGTTGGAGCTCTTTAGCAAAGCTTTTAATAAAAAAATCAGTAAACAAGTTCTCAGCTTCTTTTTGCAGAGAAAAACAACTTTTTACACAAAGGCACAAGTTCCAACTGTGAATTTTAGAGCTTGGACAAGACAGAGTTTTTTTTTTTACAGGGGTTGGCCTGTTAGCTTAGCTCGTACTTAGCTTCTCAGCTTATTTGTGCTTTTAACGATCCAAAAACACGATTTTGGATGGTTAAAACGAATTCTAAAGAAAAAAGAGGAAGAAAGGGGTCAGTGAAGATCACCGGAGTTGAGCTTTTTGTCATCCTGTGTGTTCAGTAGAAAGAGAGACACAAAAAAATGATAAAGCCGATAAATGAAAACGAGGTTGATAATGTTCATTTAACATGTAATTAATTGATTTATTGTTTATCACGACAGGCCTAAATACGGTGCCTCAAATGTTAATACTGTATAAAGAAAAAGGAGGGCTGTCATGAGCAGGGTCAGAAGAAAGTTTGCTGATGTGGAAAATGACAACATAGGAAAAACGTGTTAGGAAAGGATGTAATGGTGGAGACAAGGAGGAAGACATGAATGAGTCACTGTATTTTGTGTACACACAAGCCTGTCCATCCTCTTCTCTTATTGTCGCCTGCCTGTGTGTTAGTATGAGTGAGTGTCTGTTATCACAGTATCTCATGAACAACTGGACAGATTTTAATGGAGCTAGAAGAAAGGGATCACTGGATGTTCATAAATGATTAACTTTCGAAGCCAACTCAGTTCAAGATGGCCACCACAGCTAACTGACCTTTAAAATAATGAAAATATCAATGACTCAATGGATTGTACAAATATCGAGCTAAAATCTGGTGTGGTAGTAGTTGAGAGTGCTTTTCAACATAAAGTCAGAGCACTAAAAGATTGTGTAAGAGGCTTGTAAACACCTAAAAGCAATTGTTTGGTTGCTTGACACTATAGCAAAGGTGTGTCTCAATTGAACTTTTACTTAATAAATGCGCTTCAATGGGGCGGCACAGTGAAATGAAGCTGATTTGATGGTTGCTCCAGGCGAGCTGGATGAAGGTGGGAGGCTGTGGCAAGCCAATTGTGTCATTAATAACCGCTTTTACCTATTACATGACCCATCAGCATGCCATACTACCGGTACTCGACTGCCATCTAGCGGCTGAAAATGACAATGTTCAATATTTTCTGTCAGATCGAATGAAAATGGTCATATCTCAACCAAAAATTGGTTTATAAATATGGGGGGAAAAAAACAAAAGTCGCTTTGGCGTATAAGTCGCAGGGCATGCAAATTGTGCAAATAACTGCAACTTATAGGCCAGAAAATATGGTAATGTGCATTTATTGAAGAAATGATTAACCTTTAACTCAGTCTTTTCTAAATCCTTCCAGTTATCCTTCCCTGAACAAAAATAAATAAATAAAAAGAGCATTTTCTTCTTTCTTCTCTCACCAGAAGTTCTTTCAGCGCCTGACTGGTTTGCACGGCTCCACAATAAGATCCAGGCTCAAAAGCTGGCAAACACACAAAGGCCTGGTTTCTTTTCTAGGAGGGCACCGACGAAGATGAAGGAGTGTATTGTTACGCCAGAGCAAGCCACTGCATGCACAACACACAAATATGATGCGCATGTATTGCATCAGTAAACATGCACCAGTGTGAGCTGTTTGCATCTTATTTATGGTCTCCTCCCCTCGTGAACGTTCACACACATTCATACAAGCAACAGAAAACTGGGTCTGTTTATTGCTTCTCTTCTGTTTAGGAGAGGCCTTTTTCATAATGATTAATGGGTTAAACAGGTTGGTTTGTTAATTTTTTCCTCAGGAGATGTTAGTCCTTGTTTTATTGTACACAAACTGAGCTGACTTTTTCCAGATAATTTTCACTTTGGAATATGCAAGAAAAACACTTTCAGTTTTGAGCAGGCATGGGACAAAATGCTGTACCTTTTAAAGAGATGGGCATGCAGTTGATGCATATAAACACTCTGAAGCCATAAAGTTCTTGCCTTTGAGTGGCAGAGAAAGTATCTCATCTAACCGCAGACTGGGTTTGTTTTACCTGAAATGAATGTGGTCATCATGACCTGGAGTTTCCAGTTCATTCTCCCTTCATATCCTGCAGTCAGTGCTAATGCAAATCTTGCTTTGTGGTAAACACAACCTGATTTAGCTTCCTAAAATGATCCATGTGCACTTCCCACCCAGTGTATTATATCACTGCTCACCCTGAGGCAAAGTGCACTGATACGCCTCTTTTCTTTGAGCTGACAGGACTGACAATAGCAGACATGCAGGGCTTGTATACAACTCTCACTGGTGTTTTTTTTTAACCCCTATCCCTCTGATGTTCAGTCTTTATGTCAGATGATTTCAGGAAGTGTCCGTGCAGGGGAGGTACTTTAATAATCCTCCGTCAATGGAAAATGTCTCCTTTGTGAGATGAAAAGCAGAAGGAGCCTCGACCCATAAAGAATGCCATGTCCGAACTCTGAACATGAGCTACAACTGGATTTTGTTGCTTTTGGAATGCAATATATGTATCCTTAAGTTGTATGTGCAAATTTAAGAGTGTTAAAATAAATAATGTATTTTTTGTCTGTCATGTTTTCTAAGTAAAACCTGATCAAGTTTTGGTCCCATCTTTCTCAGCAAACCTTCCTCACTTTACTCATTGAAATTCCTCTCCTTCGGTCTGTGAATGAGGCATAACCACGGCAACCACAATCCACTTCAGGATGGGGTGGGGGGTGGAAAAGAGGTATTAATGAAAGAGACCCTGCACTTTTCTCTTTAGTGGGTCTCAAAACGTACAAGTTCCCACATGATAACTGAGTGGGTCTGCATCATTTCTGTACAAGAGCACACAGAGTGGGCCCAGATTGCATGCTCAGCTTAAACACCACATAATTTAACAATAGTCCTATCTCTAATGCTGGTGAAGATTCTCAGTCGTCCAGGACATGATAAAATAAAAAAAGGCGTTCAATACAAGATCAACTGGACTTTATTTGTTACAGATAAAGTCCAGAGACCTCAAGAAACCTGGACGTCCTTCTATTCTAGAGATAATAAATACTGTAATGCATTGTGAGGACCATTGCAGATCACCCAAAAATGACGAAAGACTCCTTTAAGAGCTCGTAGACCCCAAAATCTGCTGTAACCAAACATGGATTGATTCTGCAGAATCCAGTTTTTTACGCAGACAGCAGCTTTAGGCAGCTGTCTGATGCATTTATGTCAGTCTTATGTCCAGAGACCTCAAGAAACCCCTACTGTTAAGGTGTGATTTGTCAATTTACATGTATGTGCTACCTCAGCTTGCAATTTACATAGGTTGGTGCGTGTCTCCTAAGACTGTTATAACTCCACTGGCACACAGTCTGCTCATAGAATTGATAAAGCCCTCTGGATAGAGGTCAAAACGTTTTCTGTAACAAATAAAGTCCAGTTGATCTTGTACTGAACGCCTTTTTTTGATCCTATCTCTAATTTATTTTACATATGTATCACTACCGGTACATAAAATTCCTTCGAATCTAAATAACATTTCTTACAGTACTAGAAACTAAATACAATACTGGGGGAGTGGTGGCGCAGAGGTTGGAGACAGTGGGCCTGTGATTGGAAGATCGCCGGTTCAAGCCCCGGTACTGACAACATCAAAATGTGGGTGGTAAAGGTGAAACACCCACATCTTCCTCCACCCTCATTCGCCCCACTCTGGGCCCCTGAGCAAGGCCCTTAACCCTCACCATCTGCTCCCTAAACAGGTCTCTCTTGAAAATGAGTTCTCGTGGCTCAATGAGACTACCTGGATAAATAAAAGGGTGGTGAATAAAATGCTACAGGTAAAAAAAAACAAACATATTTTTGACAGATGACATTTTTACATCTTTTAAAGTTGCTCAAAAGATTCAGACAGCTGTTTGAACAGTTTATTGCTACAAGCCCATGGGAAGTAGGGGTGCACAGGGTGCTGCAGAACTGTCAGGTGGTGGGTTTAAGAGGACATGCAAGTCCAAATGCAGCAAATTATTAAAATACATCTGCAACCGCTTA
>JBBPBX010025976.1:0-22483 GCA_038048925.1 Garcialebias charrua
AATAATAAAACAGTTAAAATCAATAACAGTATCAGCTAAGATCAAAAGTAGAATCATGAGGAGGTAGAGTATGCTCGGTTGAAAAGAAAGGTCTTCAAGCCGCTCTTAAAGTCAACCACAGACTGTGGGGCTCTCAGACAGTCAGGAAGAGAGTTCCACAGGCGGGGGGCAGCCACACTGAAAGCCCGGTCTCCCATGGTCCTTAATTTGGTTCTCGGAATGTGAAGGAGATTACTGTTCTGTGACCGCAGCGAACGGGTGGATGAGTATGGAATAAGAATATCCTTCAGATAATCTGGTGAAGTTCCGTGTAAGCATTGATGTGTAATGAGAGCAGTTTTGTACTGAATTCTGTAGGCGACAGGAAGCCAATGAAGGTTATGGAGAATGGGCGTAATATGTTCAAATTTACGAACTCTCAACAAGATCCTTGCTGCACTGTTTTGAATATATTGAAGTTTCTGAAGGTTTTTGCCAGGGATTCCAATAAACAGGGAGTTGCAGTAGTCGAGCCTGGAGGAGACAAAAGCATGGACGAGCTTCTCAGCATCGGAAAAAGTTAGGGATGGGCGAAGTCTGGAGATGTTTCGAAGATGGAAGAAGCAAGTTTTAAACAGATGCTTAATGTGATTTTCAAATGTAAGATTGGAGTCCATTTTTATTCCAAGATTAGTAACAGAGGTGGAGAGGGGGATGTCTTGTCCAGAAAAGGAAAGTCTTGTTATAGGAGATGTTTGTACCTGGTGAGGGGTGCCAATCAGTATGGCCTCAGTCTTGGAGCAGTTTAATTGAAGAAAGTTCTGATTCATCCATGCCCTAATTGCCTCCAGGCAGGCAGAGAGGGCAGTGAGTGAAGATGGAGATGACAAGGTGGAAGATGAGGATGCTCCAGTCCTGATGTAGAGCTGTGTATCGTCGGCATAACAGTGAAAAGAAATGTTGAACTGATTAATAATTTGACCTAAAGGCAGCATGTAAAGGGAAAACAGCAGGGGCCCCAGAACCGACCCCTGAGGGACACCACAGGAGACACAGACTGTCTGGGACGTGGCGTTGCCAAGACTAACACATTCCAGCCTGTTGGAGAGGAAAGATTTGAACCAGTCCAGGACGGTGTCGCAGAGACCGACCTCCACATGAAGACGGTGGAGGAGGATACTATGGTCCACAGTGTCGAAGGCTGCAGTGAGGTCAAGGAGGACAAGGATGGAGGGAGAGCCAGTGTCAGCAGCCAAGAGGACATCATTGGTAACTCTCAGCAATGCAGTCTCTGTACTGTGAGCTGCCCTGAATCCAGACTGGAACTTCTCATACAGGGAGTGTTGTTGTAGGTGATCCTGCAGCTGAGCAGCAACAGCTTTTTCCAGCACTTTAGACAGAAAAGGGAGGTGTGAAATTGGGCGGTAATTAGAAAAAATGTCGGGATCCAAATTAGATTTTTTCAGAAGAGGCCTAATGATGGCGGTTTTTAGAGGCAGTGGAACATGACCAGATTGTAGAGACTGATTTATTATTTGAGTGATAAGTGGGCCTATTGCAGAATGATTGGTTTTTATGAGAGAAGAGGGGAAAGGATCCAGGGCGCAGGATGAAGGCTTCATTTTCTTGATGATGGCCTCCACCTCACTCTGAACAACTTCGTCAAAGCTGTTTAGGGTCCCAGAATGCAGACGGGTGGGTGGCACACTGAGAACGGGGAGGTTGTGGAGCTGAGATCTGATAGTGTCAACTAGGGCTGTGCGATATGACGATATATATCGTGGGGACGATAGAAACGTGTCTATCGTGCTACTTTCCTTCTATCGTCTCTATCGTGATAAATAAGAATAAAAAAATAACTGTCGCAAAGAAGCTTCATATGGGGTTTTGCGAGATGACGGCGCTGCTTTATGTTTGACGCACGCGCGGGTTTGCGACACATGCTTTACGTTGTTAAACTCGAGAGCAACAGAGCCGCAGGCGCATGAAGCCGGTGTCTCAACAAGGAGAAAACAGCTGCACAGGCAGCCCAAGAAGAATAACTTTTACCAAAAAGAGGGGGAAGCTCACCTTGTTAGCTTCCATTATTTCGCTCCGCTGAAACTCGGAGACAAAATGGGTCCAGAGGACACGAACCCAGAGTCCAACCGAGTCCGAACTCGGGTCCAGTTAACCAATACAAAACAGACCAGAGACACAACAGAACCGCAATCAAACGCAACGTTTTCTCTTTTCTGTTTCTTGCTTTGTTTACTCAAACTTCAGAGCGGATTTCTTCTTCGTGAGTTTCATTAGCAGCTGTTGTTTTACCGCCACCTGCAGGAAAAATTTGGACCAAAGTAGAAAAGGAGTTGTTTGTTTGTTTGTTTGTTAGTTTATTCATTTTATAATATGAAATACAACAATTAACGTATTCATAATAGAAAAAAAAATAAAAAATAAAATGAAAGGTAGCAGATGAAGAATAAATCTTATTAAATCTGCTCCTTATTCATCTAATAACAGTTCAAACAATATTTTCTATAATAACAAAATAAGTAAATAACTCAGTCAATTTTCAATTCACATATATCACACATTAAATTAGATTCATTTATTTTTTTTAGCAATTCATTTTTTACCAGTTTCTTAAATACAAGGAATGATTTGGCTTCCTTAACATTTGTCATTTGGCATTAAGTCATTCCATAATCGTACTCCTTGAATTAAGGTAGATCTTAGGTAGATCTAGTTTCTACTTTGGTCCAAATTTCCTTGTTCTTTTTGTTCACATTCTTATAATTGTAACTATCTGTAGTAAAATAATAAAATAAAAAAACTTTGGTCCAAATTTTTCCTGTACACACACACATCGTGTTGTATATATCATCGTGATATATATCGTTATCGTGATATAAAAAAGTCCATATCGTGATATATGATTTTTTCCATATCGCCCAGCCCTACCCTAGTATATTGGTAGAAGGATGTTAGAAATGTAGCTACCAGGAAAAAGACAAAGAGAAGATATATGGATGCAGTTAGAGAGGACATGGAGGTAGTTGGAGTGAGGACAGAAGATGCAGAGGACAGAGTGAGGTGGAGGATGACTCGCTGTGGCGACCCCTGAAAAGGGAAAAGCCGAAAGAAGAAGAAACAGAGGCTGAAGGAATGAAATACTAAATTAGATCAGATGACTGTGAGTCAAAAACGAATAAAACAAAAGGCATAAATAAAGCCATTAATAACAAAAGGCTTAATCAGATCAACTTGTGTGAAACGTCGGTGAAAAAAGGTGAGTTTTCAGGAGAGATTTAAAAGCTGAGACTGAGGTGGCTTGTTGAATGTTGATGGGCAGGTTGTTCCAGAGTTTAGGGACCATCACTGAAAAAGCTCGGTCTCCTCTAAGCTTCAGCTTGGTTGTTGGCACAGCCAAAAGCAGCTGGTTTGAAGATCTCGAAACCCGAGAGGGAACATAAGGGTCAAGAAGTTCGGAGAGGTATGAGGGTGCAAGGCCGTTGACGCTTTTAAATGCGAGTGTTTAAGGTGATGATTTTGGAGAAATATTTTATTTTCCTCTGATTTAACTGTGGTCTGGTTTCCAAGATGATTTTACATGTAAAAGGAAACCTGGAGTCTGTATTCCTACAGAAAAAAGAAAATCACATTATAAATATCTTACCTGTCAATTACAGATGAGTTGCGGACAATAACATACCACTGGAGGTAGTCTGCCACAAGTTCTGTCTTTTGTTCCACAGCAGTCACATGTCTAAGACAGCCTGCTGTCTGCAGCATTGTGCTGTGTGTCATGATGCATTCTCGTAGAGCATCCAGTGTAGCAGCATTCTCAATCTGAAAGACACAACCGCATAAACAACCCAATAAATAATAACCATGCATTAATCATTCCCATTTTTTCTGTGACATGCATAGCATGCTGTAACAACTCCGTATGTGTGATACAGAAACTAAAATTTATCACGAAACAGTGCATGAACTCTGTTAAACTCTGTCCTACCACACTGTATATTTGTTATCCTCACCTCTCGCAAAGCTTCCACAACTTCTTCATCAGTTATTAAATTAACTGTTGGTTTGAATGAAGGCTGGCCAGCAAGGTACTGTACAAGAGCTTCTGACAGGAAATGGGGTCCCGGACCTCCGTGCACAACTGAGACCGCAATCATCTTTCCTGCCAGGAAGTACTCATCCTCCCTAATAGCTGTGAATGAATTCATATTGTCAAATGAAAACATAACATTCTTTACTTTAAGATATTGAGGAAAAAAAAACATATGATGTGTCACACATGTGTAGTGATCTTTAACCATCCATTAGTATAGCATACCATTCGCATTGTAGACCAAGAACCGATGTCCTTCTGGTCCATCAAAAATGGGCCGGTACTTCAGGTGCTTCATTAGCAGAGTTAAAAATTCTCGTCTTAGACCACCTGCGTCAACTCCCTCCTCAGAAACATTGGCATCATCAGCAAATCTGATCATCATGTCACAGTTTTCTGAATATGATGAACGCCTGAAACCTCTGACAGCTCCATCCCAAACATCAGACCTCAATACGTTGAACCTGCAGACTCTTTTGTGGTCAATAGGGAGTGACAGGTTTGCTACAATATCAAGTAGTGTGTTGGCTCGATTGAACTCAGCCATGCTCCGTGATGTGACGACAACTTCACGATCAGAATCTGAGGCATCATCCACTTCTGTAAAAATAAACAACAGATCATATACATGCTGTGGATGCATCTTTCAGTAGATTAAAACAAGTTAAAACACTTTGTATTTAATCTTTAGATCCACTCACCTCCGTTAAAATGTGTTTCACGGTAAATAAACAACGTGATTCTGGAATATGGCCTTCCCAGTTCCCTTTTATAGTCAGACAGTTTGAATAGTCTTTGTGTTCCAGGCACATAGACGACCTCTGAGCAGTCTGGATATAACAGGATGTACGGTCCTTCTTGTACGTCCCTGTTAAACATTCTCATTTTCTGGACACCTTGTTGCAGTATCTCGGGTGCTCCTACCTCTGGGTCTACAAATAACGGGACCGTTTTCCCTCTTAGAGGTTTTAAACCAGTCTCACCTGGCACCATCAATCCAATGGTTATCTATGACAAAGATGAGAGCAATTTAACGTATTAGAGGTAAAAATGAATAAATACGATACATACATGTGTGTTTCTCCATGGTCTATTCAGGGGTCTGCAACCTGCGGCTCTAGAGCCATATGTGGCTCTTTGGTTCCTCCACAGCGGCTCTTTCAAACTTTGACTAAAACTAACAAAACTGAAGTTTATTGGTTGTTATACAAACAACAAAAAATTACTTGTTTTAGCTGTTTTCATGTAATTTAGTTAGCAAATACTCACTTTAACCCTGATGCATGCTCAATAATCCAGGTAGAAAAATCTAAAAATGCTAAGTCTGGTTCTCTGGACATTCAAAAAACAAAACAAAAAAGTAGTAGAAATGTTTTGTCTTTTGTCCGAAAGACTTCCTCAGTCAAGATATCCACATTGGAGAAATCACACACAAAACAGGCTCTAGAGCAGGGGTCACCAACGTGGTGCCTGCGGGCACCCGGGTGCCCCCAAGGACCATTTGAGGTGTCCTTGGACCCGTTCTAAAAATAGCACAACTCACTACTTAGCTTATTATTATTTACCGTCAAATATACAAGTGAATTTTGTTAAAAGGAATAGTTGTTATAATTTAAAGGGAACAGATATTTTTGTAAAGAAGAGGTATAGAACAAGTTTAAAGGGTAGGTCTACGTTACTGAAGGGAACGTAGACCTGAAGGGAATTAGTTTATGGAATAGTTTGGATGATGATGTAAAAAAGGAGAAATCATTAGCTGTGTTTAAGAAAAAGATAAAGAATGTTTTGCTGACGAGATATATATAAGTTTTGCTGATATTAAGAAATTATACTGAAAAATTGTGATAATTTTGTGGTTTGTTGTATTACCGGTATGTATTTTTTTAATTGATTGTTTTGATTTGATATTGTTAAGAAGGGGCAGAACTGATGAGAATTTATTCTTCTGCTGCTGCCTTTCATTTTATAGTTATTTTATTGTTTTGAATATGTCTTGCTTTAATTTAAATGAAAGAATAAACAAACAAACAAAGCTGCATTTAAAATTTAAATTTATTCAGTTGTTCTTTTTTTGTATTTACAGTATATATATTTTATAATGTCTATCTTAAAAATATGTTTATTATACTTTTTTTTTTTCCAATTCACGCTTTCTTATTTCCGAAGAGTTTATCAAACTGGTGCCCTTTGTATGACTCTGTACCCACGAAGTAGCTCTCAGTTTCGAAAAGGTTGGTGACCCCTGCTCTAGAGAAATGTGGATATCCTAACTGGGCCTTCCTGAAAGCAGAGAAGAAACCCAAACAGGACTCCAGCCAGCCATCAGGTGAAAAGAAGGAACCCAGACCCAGACCAGTGGTCATTCCATATGTTGCGGGAGTTTCAGAGACATTGAGACATTTATTTTCTAAACACAACGTCCCAGTGGCTTTTAAACCCCAAAATACATTACGGCAAAGACTGGTTCATCCCAAAGATCCAGTCCCCCGGCACAAACAGAGTAATATTGTGTATGCTGTTCAGTGTCAGGAGGGCTGTGATCAGTCTTATATCGGGGAAACTAAACAGCCACTGGCCAAAAGGATGGCCCAGCACAGAAGATCAACATCATCAGGTCAGGACTCTGTGGTCTACACTCATCTCCAGGCCAGCGGTCACTCTTTCAGGGATGAAGATGTTCACATCCTTGATAGCAAAGGTGGGCGCATGAACGCTAGAGAGCGCTAAAGCGCTATTCCGCTTACAGTGGACCTAAACTTTTTGTCAGCGTTTTTGTGAATTGACTAACTTTTATAATTCATAAGCGGATTTGTGCTATTTTTATTTAAAATGCAGTACCGCTAATAACTAATTATCTATCAGTAAAAACCAATAAACTTATTTACAAGCTCTTATGCTGCTTGTTTTTTACCTTTTTCCCCACCGTAAGAGCAGAGAGGAGGAAGGGTTGGAGGGGGGAGGGGGGCAGAGCTGAGAACAGACTCGGCTCTACCATGTAGGTAAATGCCTGGGGGTCCCATTTCAGCAGTGGCCCCGGCCCCGCCTCGCCCCGTGCAGTCACCTACATCACTAACATTGCTCATGCTTGTTAATGTACATTTAACATAAAAATAATTATAGTTACGATGAAAACGATCATTAAATATACGCAATAAAAAAAACGGTCGATTTCTTTATCCCCCTACTAAAAATGGACTATTCCATCTTCCGGGTCATAGTTGAACTCAGGGGCTAATTCTGTAGCTGGCTGCGCTCGGTGTCTTCATAAATCCTTAAAGAACCCCGCTGTTTCAAGCCAAATTAACGTGGCCGGATGATTTTAAGGTGTGTTTTGTGTCGACCATTCGACGGTGAGTCGTTATTTTTATGTATTTTAGTTACTTTTCATTAAATCTGTTGACTACCTATAGACGCTAACTGTGTCTGCCGGTTGGTTGTGCTGGGTTACTAATGGAAATCCTTTTATTGTGCGTTTTGTGTCGACCATTCGACGGCGAGTCGTTAGTTTTATGTATTTGGGTTACTTTATGTATAAATGCGGTGGCGACACACCCGTGTATTTGAGATTTAAACGTGGTTTTAGGGATTAAAAGATCATTCTATTTTTTGTTAATTTCGTGGCCGAATAGAATATATGTACGTAAAGTATTAAATAAATCCTTTGATTTTTGTAATTTCATCCTTTTAGGATCATTTTTGTTACTTTTCAGTTGGCAGTGTAGTGCAAATATTGATAACGCTGCCGGCTATATATAAATATATATATATATATATATATATATATATATATATATATATATATATATATATATATATAATATATAAATATATAAATAGCGGATTAGATTAGCTTCCCCTAATTTTCATAAGACATTTGTGCTTTTGAAATTGTGGACCTAAAAAAATTAATAAGCGTTTTAGAAATTGTGGAACTAATTTTTTAATTAGCGGTGCCCAGCTTTGCTTGATAGAGAGGAACGATGGTTTGAGAGAGGAGTAAAGGAGGCCATCTTTGTGAAAAGAAACCGTCCATCATTAAAGGACAACACCCACCATGACACTAACAATTCACCATATTGTACAATTACTGTAATTTATTATTAGGTCTATTTTCATTTTTGCATTTGGGCCAGGCGAGGGTAAAAAAAAAAAAAAAAAAACTCCCGAATGAATCCGGAAACCTGGCCGAAGAGTCCCGAAGGGTCATGCCTTTTGTTACATCGATCTCCACCCAGAAGGCAGAAGGTAGGAGTGAGTTTCCATGGAGGTTTATGAGAGAGAGTGGTAGTTAAAACTGCATATTTCCTGCATATTTCCTGGTGCATTTGTGTGTATATGGACCAGCGCTCTGATTTTATTTATTATTTATTTTATAACACCGCTGCGGACCTTTTGCTGCTCTCATTCATTCTGCCCCTGAGGAGCGAGCCGCGAGCGTCTCTGGCTCCTCGTTCCGCTGGTCACCTTTGAAGTTCCTCGTGCCGGTGTAATTTGCTTCCTCGAGTGTATGTACTGTATCTATCTGCTCTCGTTTGCCTTGTTGCGGGGAGCACGAGCACGGGTCGGGAAGCACGCGCGCGCGCAGAGCTCAGCTGAGCGGCTGGCTGCCTTTCTGGTCACGGGGGGAGAGAATAAAAAGTCGATGCGGAAATGAATGAATTTGTCGCGATCAAACGAATTAAACTAGTATGTCTAAGTGGATGCTCGCTCAGAATATGAGTGAGCGACAGCAGGATTAATCAACACAGGCAGCTTTAGGGAATATTTAAAAATGCTTCCTTTTTCTTTTCCTCGCTCGCCTGTAACTCCAAGGCGTCACTTTGGTGACGTGAATGCCCTTGTGAATGCCCATATATGGAGAGGGGCAGATTTTCCCGGAGCTGCATGCTAAAATCTGCTATAAATCATGAAATAACACATTTAGTGTTATTTCTCCACAATATAAGTAAACGCTCCTGTATTATTTTTAAATAAACTAATAAATATTAATGGCGATGCAATTTGAAAACATGGTGGGTGTTGGGCTTTAAACAGAGGTGGAGGCCTCCGGATTCAACTGTCCCCCTCTTACAATGCTGTTATTGCTAGTATCACTCAGCCCTCTGTGAATAGCAAACAACCATCAGGGTGTTAACGATCCATCGTTAGGCTGATGGTCCTCCTTGATCATGTGAGCAGCTGGTTTCGGCTGTCATCAGCCAACTGGTTGATCCACTGTGAGAGGGTGCTATTTATAAGACTGAGCTGAACACAGCATCTCAGACTGAGGAAGGCTTTCGGACGAAACGTTTCTACAATTTGTTTTGCTTCGTTTTGTTTTTTGAATGTCCAGAGGACCAGACTTAGCTTTTTTAGAATGGATTGTATAGTTCATCAGAGGAGTTCAGCCTTCAGATGTTCAATGTTCCAGCAAACAATCTAATCAGCATTAAAGGTAAGAATTCAAAATCAACCATAGTACTGTAAATTGAATTATTTCAGTTATGTAAAAATAAGCTTAGCCTATTTGTGTGTGCACACTGATCATAGTTTTTATATTCTAAATGTGAAAAGAGGAGCAGTCTATGTGGTTGTTATGAATCCATCTGCAAACATGTTCATATGTGATCAAAAACAGTTACCGGTAAGTCAGGTCCACTTGATGGGTTAAAAATATGTAGAAATCCGCTCATTCTCAATCAGTTCATCTGGACAGTTTCTTTTTAGTAGAAACATTTCACCCTCACTCCAGAGGGCTTCATCAGTCAGAGTAGTCCCAAGCACACTGAAGTTACCCCACCACGTAAACAACTTAAGTGGACCAACCAGTTTGCTGTAGCCAAGATGGTTTCTGGGGGCTGTCCTGTCCCTCGTCGACTCCTCCCAGGCAGGCAGACATGTCCAAAGTGGTTCAAGACAAGAAAGTTCATTCTCAATAGTCCAGGTATCAAATCCGCTCATTCTCAATCAGTTCATCTGGACAGTTTCTTTTTAGTAGAAACGTTTCACCCTCACTCCAGAGGGCTATGTAGAAATGTTTTGTCTTTCATCTGAAAGAGTATTCAGGGGCCGTTTATGCCCCTTTTCCACCGGTCGGCTCGGGTCGGATGTTACGTCATATGTGCGTCGCAGAGACCCCCTTTCATCCTTTTCCACCGGATATTTCGAGCGGAGCCGCGCGAGATTTCCTGAGATTTTCGGGCTGCTTTCAGAGGGGTACTGAAGCGAGCTCACCCGCTCCGGAAGTAGGAAGGAGGAGACGAGAGCTGTTTTTACGGAAGCGAGGGACGCGATCACTGCAGGACTTTTACATGATAAACACGGTAAAAACAATTATTATTTTTTAAATTTATAGCAAAGATGGGTCTTCAGCTGAACGTGTCCTTAATAAAATCACGTACTGCTCAAAACTGCAGGATTTTAAAAAAATAGGTTCGCCACGAGCAACACGCGGCGCGCGGGCGGCTTTATGTCTTTAAATGTAGCTCAATGAACAGATATAAAATATATTTCATAGCTGACTTTAATAGTACGAGGGCTCCTGAGCTTAACCACGCTTTAATATTGTCACGTATGGTCAAATGTGCTGCATTTAAAGTAGTTTCGCTTTGACTTTTTCCAAAACCTGTGTTTGCACAACGAAAATAAATTATAAAAATTCGAATTTTATTTCAAATAACTCCAACAGGATACATTTCGTATATGAACATGTTGTGATCACACTAGATTTTTTTGAAAAATATCAGCTTTGTGGTTTTTGATAGAATTGATAATATGTGATACAAAGTAGAAAATAATGGACGTAGGTTGACACATTTATGTCTATAAAACATTGAATTTTATTTCAAATAACTCCAACAGGATACATTTCGTATATGAACATGTTGTGATCACACTAGATTTTTTTGAAAAATATCAGCTATGTGGTTTTTGATAGAATTGATAATATGTGATACAAAGTAGAAAATAATGGACGTAGGTTGACACATTTATGTCTATAAAACATTGAATTTTATTTCAAATAACTCCAACAGGATACATTTCGTATATGAACATGTTGTGATCACACTAGATTTTTTTGAAAAATATCAGCTTTGTGGTTTTTGATAGAATTGATAATATGTGATACAAAGTAGAAAATAATGGACGTAGGTTGACACATTTATGTCTATAAAACATTGAATTTTATTTCAAATAACTCCAACAGGATACATTTCGTATATGAACATGTTGTGATCACACTAGATTTTTTTGAAAAATATCAGCTTTGTGGTTTTTGATAGAATTGATAATATGTGATACAAAGTAGAAAATAATGGACGTAGGTTGACACATTTATGTCTATAAAACATTGAATTTTATTTCAAATAACTCCAACAGGATACATTTCGTATATGAACATGTTGTGATCACACTAGATTTTTTTGAAAAATATCAGCTATGTGGTTTTTGATAGAATTGATAATATGTGATACAAAGTCTTTATTGTGTTCTTCTTCTAGTGGTGGCTAGTACTGTAGTAAATAGCTTGAGGAACACTACTGCCACCATGTGGTAAGACGAGTAGGATTCTGGACCCCGCCCACAGAAGGGGTACAAAAAAGCTGTGGAAACAGAACATAGATGTGACCCGACCCGAACTGAGCCGACCTGAGCCGATCCAACCCGAGCCGAGCCGAGCGGTGGAAAAGAGGCATTAGGCCCTGTTTACACGGACACTGTGTGGGGGAAACGCAACTTTTGGGTATGTTAATTAGGTTGAAAGTTTTGCGTTGACATGGGCGAATTCTGTGGATACGACTCTCTCCCCCCCACCCCCGTACTCATGAATTTACTGTAGTTACCATGCTGGGCCTGTAGATGGCGCTGTGATCTTTGGAACCTTCACTACTGCGCATGCGCCACCCACTGCTGCTTGAGGTAAACAAAGCACACGAGGCAGCCTGTTTTCCTCTCTGGCTAAAAGTTCAGCTACTACAAGTTGTTGTCAACAAGTTAACAACAAGTTAAAGCTGGAATTTGGATAAGAGTCAACAGATCTGACACCAAGTGGACCGCTTCATCTGCACACCAGTTGCTGACTGGACGTCTGGACCGGAACCGAGTCAACATGTCTGACTTTAGTCCGTGAGAATCAGCTGATTTACAGCAGCGCTACAAGGTAAACCATGTTCTTAATAATGTGTCCTGGTGTTTAGTTCGATCACAGAACAACCAACTGAGGTTTTATTTTTATTTTTTTCCTGCGAGGTCGAAGCTGTTCCACGAAGCGGACCGGCGGTTCGGATCTGGGTCCAGTGTCCACCAGGATGAACAACAGAGTCCAGTTCATTAAAGTTTGGTTAACGTGTTTTTAAAAGTGTTCAATTTAATTCTCAGTGTTTGTGACATGAGTTTGTGGTGTTGAATAAATAAATAAATTAAAAATCAACCTGGTGTCTTCATTTTCAACATGCAGCATGTTAGGCATGACGTAACGAGTCCAGATAGCTTCATTTAGCTCAGATAAATGTAAATATCTCCCACGCTAACATAAATACTGTTTATTATTGTTAAACTGTTAATATATAGCACATTTAGTATGTTATAGTGCAGCGTGACACGTGAAATGTCCGACTGCCTCGTTAACAGACAACTGGATCCAGGCAGCTGGCTCTCTTCCAACACAGATGCAGGTAAGGTGTAGAATAATTAAATATGAGAATCAAAATATATTCCATCAGCTATAGTTCAGAAAGTGGTGCGTGTGTCCACTGTCCAGTCCACCGCCATTGTTAAAATGCCGGCTGTCTGCGCGTGCGTGCTGCGTGCATGTGTTCAAACAAAAGCTCCACGGGAGATGTTTACATTATCAACGGGGGGTCAGCGAAAAACTTCCACCTTGAGAGCAGGGTCAGAAAAGTATCGGTGTCAAAGAGGGGGGCCAGCAGCGTCGTGTAGGCGATAAGCAAAGTCGCAAAGAGAAAGTAGCGGTTACACTCAAAATACGCGCCGTGTAAACTGGCCCTTAGTCAGTCTGATACATAATTAGCACACTGAAGACGTTCACCTTCTTGATAGAGAGGAATGTTGTTTTGAGAGAGGAGGCTATCTTTGTGAAAAGAAACCATCCATCATTAAACAGGGGCAGAGGTCTTTGTGTTCAAATGTCCCCCTCTGCTATTACAATCACTCAGCCCCCGCCCCAGGGTACTAAAGAGCATTGTTAGGCTGACGATCCTCCTTTATCATGTGAACAACTAGTTTTGAATGACAACAATAAACTGGTTGCTGACATAGGGACACTGGTTGACTATGAGAAGGTTCTATTTATATTTATATGCTCAGAAAAGTTCTTCAGACCATCCCTGCATGCCACACTGGACTCTTAAGGCCCCAATATACCTGTTTCTTTTGCCTCACGCCGCTCGGCGCCGTGGGAGCGCCGCGGCAAAAGCCTTTGATCGCGGGCGTGAACGCGCCAAGCTCAAATTTTACTACGCCTACGCGCGCGCGTTGATAAACTGCCTCGCGTGTCAGCAAATGACCAATCAGCGACCTCAATTTGTCCTGTAGCCTGCACTCCAGAGAGCTGCGCTTGCACAGAGTATAATATGAACTGCCTGCGCGCAGCTCACGCCAGTCCAGCGGCGCTGGGCACAAAGAACAGTATACTGGGGGCTTCAATGGTACGTCCACACCTAGCAGCGTTTCAACTGCAAGAGCCTCCAGTTTACATTCAAAGTCAATGGGGGACGCGCCTCCATGCGCGTATTGGCGTCGGGCATCACGTGCGTGTTGAGCGTGCTGGAAAGCATTTTTCCGTGCACGTGAACCCGCGTCAGCCTCCAAAGCACGCCTCCAACATGCTGAAGATTTCGCGGTTCAAACATTCAAACGCCGTTCAACTCTCCCTGATTGGTTGATCAGGGAGAGTCGGGGGGAGAAGAGAGGGGGTCAGGGGGAGAGTCCCTATGTGACGCGGAAACGATTGCGCAACTATGTGACGTATTGTTTGTGGGACACAGAAAAAACCCGCGGAGTCATGGACTATGGAAGAGAAACTCATTGTAGCTGTGTGTTCGCGACAAGTCCTTCACGACCAGTCAAGTCTGCTCTACAGAGACAGAAATAAAAAGCTCCTCGCCTGGCGGAGTGCAGTGAGGACTTGGTATACCGGTAAGCTCCTCCCACACACACCGCCGAAGCTTCTCGTTCTGGTCTGGACACCAAGTGCGTCCACTTGCGTGCGTGACGAGCTTTTTGGAAGTTGAATCGCTGTTTGGTCTGGATGTACCATTAAGGCTCTTGCAGAGCTGTGCGTCTGTACGAGTGCCGCGCCACGCGCGTGTGCAATTCATAGTCAAGCTCAGCGTGAAGCTCCAACGTTTTCGCTCCAAATACTTGATGTCATTTGAGCAGTAAGCAGGGCGGAGCGTTTAGCTACGGGACAAATTGAGGTCGCTGATTGGTCATTTTGCTGACACGCCTACTGATTTGATTGACAGGTCGGGAAAGGCAGAGGGCTGCGCAGCTTTGTTCTGTGTTTATATGTTAATAAAAAGTCCTAAAAATTAGAATTAAAACAGGGAGCGCTGGTCCTTCAGCCCACAGCACACCAGGAAATGTTTAGAACCTGCGCATCCACGTTGACATGACTTTAGTTCACTCGTGACAAGTTCATTCATTCCTCCTCATCGGAGGAGGAGCGAATGGTGACCGCTTCAAGCGATCACTTGACTTTTGGCAAAAAAACAAAAGAAAAGCCAAGTTCAGCGATGAAGAAGGGATATTTAATGCATTTGTGTCTCATACAAAACAGTCCGCCACCGGGCAGTTAACGGGGAGACAATGCGCGCGCGTGAGCGGTCGTAAAATTTGAGCTTGGCGCGTTCATGCCCGCGTTCAAAGGCTTGTGCCGCGGCGCTCAAACGGCGTGGCGCGGCGCTCGTCAAAACGCACAGCTCTGCCTGGCCCTTTACCACAGAACCACCCTGTGGCTCTCAAACTTTTCAACTCCTTTCTTCTTTCCTACACAAAGAACAATAAAATTAATCCTGCACCACAACAAACACTTTAAAGTTTCTGTCTAAACCTGACCTGTTTTAGAACTTAAATGTTGGTATTTTTATATTCTTTGATGTTTTTTATATCATGTGTGATTCTTGTGTATGTTCCTTATAATCAAAAAAGGCGTTCAATACAGGATCAACTGGACTTTATTTTGTTGTTCTGTCCAGAAGTCTTTTTCAATTCTGAATTGAAAAAGACTTCTGGACAGAAGTCGAAACGTTTTCTGCAACAAATAAAGTCCAGTTGATCCTGTATTGAACGCCTTTTTTGATTTTATCATGTCCTGGATAACTGAGAATCTTCACCAGCATATGTTCCTTATACTGAAATTCTGGCACAACAATTTTCTGTGGGATCAATACAATTCTATCTTATAAGCTTAGCACAGCTCAAACTGAAAAAGTCTGTTGGATAAAAGAGGAAACGTTTCTACAATTTTTTTAACCCATGTACCCATCCAGAGGACCTAATTAAAAAAAAAATTCCCCAGGATGTTGTATGTGATGTGTCACGTGACACTTTCTGAACGGTCCGTGAACGTAGCTCGAGGCGCGCTCCACAGTGTCACGTGACACGTTCTGATTGGGCAGGTTTTAACAGATTTTTGGGCAGGAAAACCTGGAATCTATCTGGCAACACTGAATACAGCACCATAGTTGCCAAGTCTGCCTATTATAAGCGACTTGGCTTGTTGTTTTATGAAATCGCTAATAATTTTGGCGAGTCGCTTGTTGCGGTTTCTTGGGCTTGCCCTGATTGTAAAGTCGCGTATTTGGGCTTGTTATTCTGTTCTTTATTCTTTGTCTAGAGCAGCGTTTCTCAAATAGTGGGGCGCGCCCCCCTGGGGGGGCGCAGTGCGATGCCAGGGGGGGCCCGGGTTCTTGTGACCCAGTTTTGAATTTTCTTATTGCGCCGCGGAACTAAAATTCCTAGGCGTGTTTCAGCACGGCGCTATTATCTGTAGCACGCGTAGCATTAGCTTCTCGCTGCGTTGTCTTGTTTGGGAAAGTTATGGCTTCCTTGTTTAAAAAGACGAGCGCAAGTCCAAAGCTGTTGTGTCACGCAGACTGGTGCAGACATGCAGAGGCGCGGAGCGCTCCGCCACGAGAGAACAAACGAGATCTGCAGCTGCAACACGTTCTTTTTTTTCAACACGTCTTGTTAACGGACTTGAAACAACTTCATCCCAACGTGAACGTCTCTTCTAAAAGCAAGAAAAGCAGCTTGTTGCAAACAGCATTTAAACTTCCATGAGGTAAATCAGAACGGTCCAGATCACAGTCACAGCTGTAGAAGTTTTTAAAGCTCTGGGTTGATGTGCAGGCTTTAAAGTTTGTGAGCTCCGCCACATCATCATGTCAACACTTCAGACTGTTTTGAAGCTCCACTCCAGAACTGAAAGTAACAAAGTTCATCACTTTATGAAAAAAATAAAACTGATGTCAACAAGCCCTGGAGCTCTGATGATGATGATGACCGAGCGATTTAACCACCTCATAACAAACGTTCAAGAAGAGGTATTGTTGTCTTATTAATATTATCATCTATATAATTTTTTAATTTAAAGTTATAATCTTATTAACTCTTTCTTTTTTACCTCTTTGTGTTCTTCAGGGAAATCCACCACATCACCTCCAGTAGAAGTGTGTGACTGAACTCTGAACTTTTCCAGAGACACCCTGATGCATGCTGCTCAATAATCCAGGTAGAATAACCTAAAAAAAGCTAAGTCTGGTCCTCTTCCAGGCACCTGTCCCACCTGGGGGAGCAGGTCCAAGAAGAAGTTGTGAGTAATGAGGACAAATTGCACTACTTTTACACTACTTTTTATATCTACACTACTGCTGATATATATATTATTTTTACCAGCCTTATTGCATATGCCACTTTACCTCTGCACACCTGCTTCTGCAGGACTTGGTGGCTGCAGAAGAGGTCATGCAATCATGTGGATCATCTGTTCTGGAATAGGCACATCTAAAACATTCAGAGCAGGGAGGCCTGAGGACTTGAATTGAGAATCACAATTTTATATACAAATTATACTACAGTGGACGTATAATAAACCTTTTTCTTTTTAACCCTCTTTTGGTATGTGCGAGGTTATTACAGCCACCGTATTTATAGTCGCAGCGGAGAGTAGGGGGGCGCGGACCGGATTCTTCTTCCTGTGGGGGGGCTTAACAGAAAATAATTGAGAAGCACTGGTCTAGAGTGACAAGACCACGCTAAAATGAGCTCCAATAAGTAGGAAATATGGAGGGAAATATAATAAAGAATGGGAGAAAGAGCGCACACTTAAAGCATGATTCAGAATAGAGATTAAAGAAAGTATTTTGTTGACTTAGCTTACTATGAGTTTGCTGTTTAATTTTTTTTTTTGTATGCATCCTTTATGATTGTCTGTTGTTGTCGTTGTCCATTGTTGTCATCAGTCTTCAGTAGGGGTGTAACGAGATCTCGTTGTACGAGATCTCGCGATATTAAACTCCCGCGATATCTCTCGTTGAGAGGTAACGTTGTCTCGCGAGTCGCTAATGCTAATGCTAGCAGAGCCCCTAGCAAGTCAGCGTCACGGACAGCATGGCTTCGCCGGATGAAGTTGCTATAGAAGACGCCCCAACTACTGATGGAGGGTCCCGGTGCCGCAGACGCCTCTACATTGATGGAGGGTCCCGGCGCTGCCCCGAATGTAAAGACACGCGTGTAAACACCGGTGTGACCGGTGTTGCCAGATAGAGTCCCACCCACCCAAAGCACTCTTTACCCGCAAAAGTCAGAAGGAAAATCGCGGTGAACCGCCCAATCTGGCAACACTGGTGAGTGACGGCTGCAGATTCAGTGCTGATGCGGATATTTATGTTCAATTTTTGGAAAGTCCTGCGTGAATATCTATTTTTTTAAACAAAGTTGAACGTTCTAAGGTCTAAGGAGATTCAATCAGTAAAATGAAGACATCAGTTGAGTTTGTAATACATGTTAAAACAGAATAAAAGCCTTTTTGCGGCATAAAACCGATCTTTGAAGTTTTCTTGAACTAACATTAAAATCTCGTCTCGTTCTCGCAAACTCTGTAATTTGTCTCGTCTCGAGAGTTTTGTGTATCGTTACACCCCTAGTCTTCAGTCATCAGTTGGGCTTGTTTATCAAAGAGCATTCGCTCGTTTGGGCTTGTTTTCATGGAGTGGTCGCTTGTTTCTGTCGTGAGATCTGGCAACACTGTGAAACGTTTCAACTTTTTTGTTTTTTTAATGTCCAGAGGACCAGACTCCGCTTGTTTAGACTCATTTTAACGTTTTGCTTTATTTCTATACTTAATCATTTTTATCTACAAAACAAAATATATATATACATGGGTCTGCATAGCTTGTAGTTTGTTTTGGTTTTTAATTTAAAAACTTTCCCCACCTCTTTACAAGAACTTGGTCTTTTAATTTGTCTTAAATTGTAAGAAAAATCAACAAATATTAAAAATCATTAGATATTCGTAGCTTTATACTGTAATGTCACCCCTACTGGCCACAAAAGTCTCCTCCAGCAAACTTAAAGTGGCCCATGGGCCACCAGTTGTTGTAGCAGGTTGATGCAGCTCTGGTCACATTGAATTTAGTGCATGGAGGTGTAAAAATGGCTCTTTTGATCATAAAGGTTGCAGACCCCTGGTCTAATTTGTGCTGCTACAGTTTCACAGTCACATCAGTGCTGTTACCTGTAGCTTACCTGCACGTGTTGTTCTTTACTTCGTTTTCCTCTCGGACCGTGGTGGCATTCTTGGAAATGATTACATGATGGGCCAGGGTTTTCTGCTGAAATTTAAAAAGATCGGTCTCAAAAATCAAAATGAGTTAATCAATAGCGCTAATAATTTTTATTCACAGGCTAATTAAAAAAGCTAACATTACGCTGCACTTACTTTGTCTAGTATTGTCCTGTTGTTGAGACGTCCCCTCTCCCGCTTCTGTCTTCACTGTGCGATTTAAAAACTGCAAGGATCGACCGCACGAAAAACAAAACGGCGTTAATCCACTCATGGGAGTCCCACAGAACGGGCAAAACGCGACTCTTCTGTTGTCCATCTTGGCTCGAAATGACCGCGCTTCCGTCATCACTTCCGGGTCATCCGCAGTGTTGCCAGATCTCGCGATAGAAACAAACGACCAGCTCCATGAAAACAAGCGAGTCGCTCTTTGTAAAATACGCCCAAAACACGCCCAACTGGCAACCCACGTGAAAACAGAGGCAGAACGTACATTTATGATGGCATTACATATAAACATCAAAATTATGCTTAACACTTTGAATATCATACTTTTACATTCTAAAAAAATAAAAATACATTTTGCATATGTAAACCCACGTGAAAACAGAGGCAGTATAAACGTACATTTATTATGGCATTACATATAAACATCAAAATTATGCTTAACACTTTGAATATCATACTTTTACATTCTAAAAAAATAAAAATACATTTTGCATATGTAACATTAATTCAACTGCTATTTATACAAATTAATCCCATCAAGCCTCTGCTCATTTATGTTTATTAATGTTTATGTTTATTAAATTTGTTCATTTTTTTTACAAAAGTAACAATACAAGACAATCTCATAAATGATAATGTACAAAATAAAAAAAAGAAAGGTAGCAGAAAGAAGAATAAAGCTTATTATATCTGCCCCATCTCAATTTAATTTACAAGAGAGACCTGCATTTTAAACGAAGAGAGATGCCCAGCCAGCATGCACAGGTGGGCCCCATATGGTATACATATGTGCAAAACACATGGGTCCCAAAAGGTTTTGTCCACGGTTTCCATGGTGGCCCCACATGGGTTTGCCCAGATAGATTTTAATGGGCCCTGACTGGGTTTTCAGTGGGACCCATATGTTTAACTTAAATGAGACCCATGTAAAACCCATGTGTGTGCCGTGAAGAATATCTACCTGGGACTAAACTGGGTCCCTACTGGGCTAAAATATGGGTAATAAGTGGGTTTGTCCACGGTTTCCATGGTGGCCCCACATGGGTTTGCCCAGATAGATTTTAATGGGCCCTGACTGGGTTTTTAGTGGGACCCAGATGTTTAACTTAATTGAGACCCATGTAAAACCCATATGTGTGCCTTGAAGGATAGCTACCTGGGACTAAACTGGGTCCCAACTGGGCTAAAAATATGGGTAATAAGTGGGTTTGTCCACAGTTTCCATGGTGGCCCCACATGGGTTTGCCCAGATAGACTTTAATGGGCCCTGACTGGGCTTTCAGTAGTGTCCTGACCTTGGGGAGGCACCTCGATTGGCAGTGGACTGCTCACTGTGGCCCACATTGTCTGATTGCCATAATTTATAATCGCTTCAAAGCGATTTATAAAATCTTGGCCAACCACAAATGGAGTCTGGAGTGAGTCAAGTTCAGACACATATACCGGGTGGTATAGTGACATTTCGCCAATCTGCATGTGAACCATGGCTATTAGGGTTGTTCTCGTCTTTGCGAGGCCCTGTTGCTCACCATAAGTGTATTTCACAAAGGGTATTTGCCTGTCAACATCGTTAGCGGCGGTCCTTAGCTCCTCAAACAGTTCGGCTGACATGGTAGACACGTCTGAGCCGCAAACCAGGAGTGCTTCTTGCGCGAGGACCCCTTCCAATGTGAGTGGCAGGTAAGCTCTCTTAGCTATCCCCCTTTTTATAAAGTTACACAGAAACCGTTTAGGTTTTTCCACACCTCTCTGCATCTCTCTGAAACAATGGACACTAATTAATCAGATTGAACTTTCTCTTTAATGTGTGTTAATTCAGAATTGATCTACAGTATATTTTTGTCATTTAATGATGATTTTACTAAGCTGGTATATTTTAAATATGCCAAAGTTAAGAGAACATCTCAGAATGATCTTGCTCTAAACTGTCTGCTCTGTGCAGAATAACTGTCTTAAAGTTGACTGAACAATCCGTCGTATTTGTTTGAAGTGTTTTTGGAACGAAGGAAAAGTTCCAGACATAATTTGCTTTCTGTCTCCCGTCCTTTCTAAAAACAATGAATCTGTTCTCAAAACAAATTACATGACTTGTTCACATGCACCTGCATCTTCTGACGTATGTTTTCTATGTATTGTCTACCCTATCATCTGTCACTCAAACTCACTCACTTGCAAAGTCACACCCTCTCTAGGGGTACGACAACCAATCAGCAGGAAGTATGTGACTAAGTCACACCCCCTTCTTAAGGGACACTTCCTGTTGATTCTTAGAGTGCAAAGGGAACCAGAACTCAACAACAGTGAGTTCTCTGGGAGAATGAAAATTGCATAGACGTCTTTCTCCAAGCTATCAGCCAAAGGCCCACGTCTTCAGCGAGGCTAACAGCACGTCAGCTGTTAGCTATCTGAGGGTCACTGCTCCAAGCTGTGAACACTTTTCCTGGAAGTTATCTTGAAACCAAACCGGAGCTGATAACATTACTCTGGGAGGCTTCAGCAGACCTCACGAGACCGTGGCAGGATGAAAGTGGTCGCCTGTAAAACGCAGCAAGGCATGCGCGTCTGGCTTGACTAATTTACTGGAGTCGAGATAAGAAAATCTTCACAAAGGTAAACGTCGTTTCATCACGGTACGGATGTCCAGCCGAAACCAAACAGAGGATGAACCACTCTGGTTAACATCTCAAGATAAGATTCAACCATTTCCTTTCTTTATTCTTCCTCCTTAACTCCTGATGTTTATTTCTAAGTGTAAACTGTAAGGTTTGTGCCACAGAAATAAGTTAATATAAGACCCATTAACTTGTGTTCTGTTGTCTTATGTTTTAATCTGCTGAAAAGTTAGTTATAAGTTGTGATCGATCAATCTATGTAAATATGTTGTGATTGTAATTTGATGATTTTGTTATTAAATGATTCTGCCTTTGGTAGGTCAACATAATAACGTTTCCTGTCAAGTTACATTACATTCACTGAGCCACAGATTTATTGATTCAGTCTGAAAAAGTTGAGAACCCGTATAACTGATGATAAATTTGTGTCAGTCTAAACCTGCTCAAATCTATCATCTAAATTATAGATAAGTCAGCAAACTGACGTATTTATCTATATTATTACACTAAGCAACAGTCAGTATGGGTTTAGATCAAAAAACTCTACATCAATGGCTCTCGTGGAATTAATGGAACAAATAACTACTGCTGTCGATCAAAAACAATATTGTATAAGTATTTTTGTTGATTTAAAAAAGCATTCGATACTATTGATCACACCATTCTCCTTGAAAAACTGAACAAATATGGTATTAGAGGACCAGCATTACAGTGGGTATCTAGCTACTTGAAAGATAGGAAACAATTTGTACAAATAAATGATGTAAGATC
>JBBPBX010025976.1:25489-38457 GCA_038048925.1 Garcialebias charrua
ATATGTGTATCTTATTATCTTTTGTTGAGTTAATAAATCTAAGATTTTGTCACTTCCGCCTCTTGGTTCAGTAATTTTAATGAAAAAGACCTGTCTGTGGTTGGATGGTGACGTGTGGTTCATAAAACTTGGGTTGCGAGCTCAGAGCCGCGATGACAGACAACAGACAGAGAAGAGAGGGAGGGAGCTGCGGGAGCAAAAAAAAAAAAGACGAGGAGCCCCGCCGCCGGCAGAGACACGACGAGCAAGCGTGGCGTGCGCATGTGTTCTGAACGCAAACACGCTTCAAATTATTGTTAGTTCATATATCTGCTCTCAAATCAGTGGTAACATACCAATGTTCCCTCTAATTTTTCACGTGTCTGGGCATACACACAAGCTCTCTGAGCACACTGAGGTGAAGACCACTATGAGCAACATCAGAAGTGCACACACACGCAGTTCAGTAGATAACATACATTTATAATAATGCAGTAATCTACAGGTAATAAAGAATCATTTCACAAAGAATTGATCTTTATTCTTTATCTTGCAGCTAATGCATGCAGCTCAAAAACCAGTTTTATTTAACTACAGACTTTATTATTTTATTTGAATTAGACGTTTTAACCATTTAACTTTATTTATTCATGTTCCTCAGAGGGAAAATCAACCTTCTTAAACTGTCAGCCTCAAATAAATATACAGTATCTAATTTAGATGATTTTTATTTTAATGCTTGTAGGGGTTGTGTTTAAAATCTCCACATTACTGTATTATTTTTTTATTGACAAAATATTTATTTTACTGTAAGTTTTTAAAAAGTGTATTTTCTTCCTTGGTCCCTGGGTCAACATCTGCAGAGCTCAGAAATTGATGCTTGGTTCTGGACCTGCTCCTCTGCACACCTGGACTGGTTCTGTTCTTCCTCTTTATCACGTGACTTTATCGTGCACTGACCTCCATTCAACTTCTGCATCTTTTTCTTATTTTTCCTGCAGATTTGGTGCTTGACAAATAACTTCCTCCTTCAGAAAGGACGGGGATTGTTTATGTGTTCAGCGGTGTGTATGTGCATGTGTGTGTGTGTGCGCGAGTGTGCAGCTTCTCGCTGTAACGCGTTTGATATTTGACTTTATTCAGATAAAAGACGTGGTGTAGATTATTTATCATACCTCTGATTTTACTTGACCTAACAACAAGATTTAAAATCTGTAGTTTTAACACTACGGTAATTGACCCACGTACCTGTCCCAGTGTGACAAACTACGTGACTTCTGCATGATCTGACTGTGAAGCTGCATACAAACATGCTTGCTTATAAGACCCGCCTTCCTTTTAGTGATTGGTCAAAACAACGTGAGCTTCAATGTGATTGGATGTAATCGCTGTCCATCAATCATTTTAAGTTGAGGCGGACCTGCGGGCTGACGAGTTAAAGCAGCTAGGAACATACCATTTCATGCAGATACAGGGGGTGTTTGTTAAATATGAGGATGTTTGCTTTTTGGTCTGGGAGAGATAATATTTAAGTTTTACTGTTAAAACAAGTAAAAACAAAGCTACTGCCATTAATGTATTATTATCAGGGGCCAAAAACACCATGGAAAAAAAAGGCCAATCTCTGGGCCCCTGTCAGTCCAGGGCCCTTGGAATTGTACCAACTTTTACCCCCCATTCGGCGCCCCTGAGTGCGTGTATGCAGCTTATTACACAAGCGCTCCTGTCTTGTCTGAGGGCTGTTTAGAGGTGTCATAAGCCATGGGGCTAATGCATAGCCTCGATCACCTGTGGAAAATAGTGAGTTATAGGTAAAGGATCAGAGAATAATTCCAAATCCTCAATTCCAAATTAAAAAGTTACCAACAAGCCAGCCATCTCCATGCTCACCTTGCGCAAGACGCGTGCCAACAGCACTGTTTTGCAGCACAAATGAGTCATGCGCTCCTCGTGGCCATCGCGCAACCACATTTCAACCTGAAGAGACTCACAAAACGAGAGAGAGAACACAATTAAAATGTTTTATTGATTAAGGTTTCTTTGGCGCTCGGGCCCCGGCGGAGGGCATGCATGCCGGACTGCTGAGAGCTTGAATGTCCGGCATAGGGAGATAGATTATGGATATCTACCCCCCGGGACCCGAACCCGGTGGTGGAGAAGGGATCGCAGACGTCCAATCCATCCCACCGGTACGTGAATGACGGCCAGCCAGCGGCCGACGGCTCCGGACAACCCTGAGACGAACACCAGCGCAGAACCTCCATCCTGAGCAAGCACGAAGCGACAGTGGGAAGGAAAAACTCCCTCGAGAGGAAGAAACCTCCAGCAGAACCAGGCTCAGGACAAGCGGCCATCTGCCATGACCGGCTGGGTCGCAGGGAACAGGAAGCAGGAATGCACACAGCAGCAGGACCAAGACGAAGGCGAGCAGGACAACCCCAGGCGGCGGAGGCGGGACGCAGAACAGGGGGGAGCCGAGGAACCAGAAACCCCGGGAGGAGACGGGGAGGTGGAGGGAGGCGACTAGACTAGTAACGGGCAAACAGGAAGAGCTGAGGAAAGGGGTGCCTCATATCCAGGTGGACAGTTGATGAGTGATTCGATGCAGCTGTATCCAGGTGGACAGTTGAGTGATTCGATGCAGCTGTGAGTCCTGCCATTGTTGAATTTGCGTCTTCGACTTCATTTCAACCTGAAGAGACTCACAAAACGAGAGAGAGAACACAATTAAAATGTTTTATTGATTAAGGTTTCTTTGGCGCTCGGGCCCCGGCGGAGGGCATGCATGCCGGACTGCTGAGAGCTTGAATGTCCGGCATAGGGAGATAGATTATGGATATCTACCCCCCAAAAAGAAAAGCCGGGGCCGAGCTGGCGAGGGTCTGGCTGCCCGAGGGCATGCATGGGCAACAGCCTCTTTTCACGGACTAGGCAAAGACTGCCTCTTTACGTGGACTGGGCAACGACTGCCTCTTTACGTGGACTGGGCAACGACGGCCTCTTTTCTCTCGGACTGGGCAACGACGGCCTCTTTACGTGGACTGGGCAACGACGGCCTCCTTTCACGGACTGGGCAACGACGCCTCTTTTCTTGGAATGGGCGACAGCGGCATTCCCGGGAACGAGCCTCGCCTGGGCAACCGAGAGCGAGCGTGCATGGACTCTAGCCCCATTCCAGGGAGAGAAGACAAAAAGGGGAAGTGATTTGGCTTGAGCTGTCAAAAGAGGGAGGTGACACAGAGCAGGAGGACACTACCACTAGTATGTGATGTTAGAGCTCACCTAACGGCTGAGCAAGCGTTGAGCAGAGAGCACTGATTGAAGATCCGGGCGGACGTAAGAGGAGTAGGCTGTCGAAGACCAGCGACCTAGTTGTTGGAGGGATGCCCCCGATGCACCTTGAACAGCGGCGGAGGTAGCAGCCCCAATCCGAAAGGAATGGCCAGAGTAATGGAGAGGGGGAAGGCCGCATAGGGCCAAGGATTTCCTGAGAAATCTGACGAACCATGCTGCAGTCATGGGGGTGCCGTCGGGAGTGAGGAACAAGGGACCGATGGAGGGGCAGAGCTTACGACGTTTAAAGATGAACCTAACCATGGCACGGAAGGGACAATACGGGCCGTCTATGCGAGCTATGGAGACAACTGCAGGGCCTTTGCCCTTCGAGTGCTTGAGGCAGAGGTCAAAATGGTCGGGAAAGAAAACCAGATCATCGGGGGTTAGATCTACTGAAGGATCGAAGCTGCCCCGAGATGTGAACTCGCCGACCCGAAGGAGTCCGTAGAAGGCCAGGAGAAACACGCTTGAAAGGAGCGCCTTCAGATACGACGAATAGGAGGAGGACCGGAGGGCTACTAGAAGTCTCTTAAGAACAGAAAAAGTGATTGGTCGTCTGCCGTCAAGCTGGGGAGGAGAACGCTTAGCTAAACCCTTCAGGAGGAGTTTAATGACGTGGTTGGAGAACAAACTAGGGAGTGGACCGAGATGATGAAGTTGTGCATGGAAGTTAATGCCAGCTAGGAGGGATTTAATGTACGGTAGCTTGAAACGGCGATGGTCAAAACAGTACGTGATGAAAGCTATGACTGTGGGTACAAGAACCGGGAGAAGGGAGGACCCAACAGCCGCACAGAACTTAGCGTACAGGCGCCAAGCGAATGAATACGATCGCTGAGTGGAAGGGGCTAAACCTGAGCGGATGTAGACACGGGCCGACTGTAGGAGCGGGAGAAGCGAGGAGGTCGCGATGGGGCGAGGATCGGCAGGTCCGGGCAATGGACCGAAGGAACGACAGACGGGCAGAGGCGACGGGTGACCTGGAAGCAGAAGGAGGGAGAGCAGCCGCGTTATTGCATATTATTAACGATGATAAAACTAACACACGGGTTGATGCTAACTAAGGGTGGCTAAAAGGAGCTGACAGGTGACGGGGACGCTAATACAAAGCGATATCCCCCAGATCGGGGCATTGAGTTGGAGAGGGATCGGCTGATGGGCAGAGCCGACGGAAGACCTGGAATCGGGATCTAGACAGAGCGTCCGCGAGGACGTTGGAGTGACCGGGCACATGGCGAGCGGACAGTATGAAGTTGTCCGTGACGGACTGCCATGTGATGCGGCGGATGTAGGGCATGATGGACTGGACGGGAGAGCGGCCTTTATTGATGGCGTCGACCATGGCAAGATTATCGCACATGGCAGAGATGCGCTTCCTCTTCCAGAAACGACCCCAGAGGCAGCAGGCTATGGCTATGGGCACGATTTCATAAAAGGCCGAAGACTCAGCACGGGGAAATGAAGGGGGCCATTCACCCGCAAACCAACGGCCCTGGAAAACCCCCCCAAAACCTGAGGATGGGGCGGCGTCCGTGAAGAACTGCAGAGAATCCGCAGACTGCACGACGTCGTCATAAAAGAAAGAGATGCCGTTCCAATCCGACAGCAGCTTGGCCCAGAAAGCCAGATCGGAACGACAGCCCTCGTCCAGAGAGACGCGATCCCCCAAGGCAGGGACCGATCTAGCCAGATCGAGCAGGCGAGATATGAAAGAGCGGCCCTGGGGAATTATGCGGATAGCAAAATTGAGGTAGCCCAGCAACGAGAGAAGCTGGCGTTTCGTGATGGACACGGCAGAGGCATAAGCCCGAGAAAATTCCCGGATACGGGCGAGCTTATCCTCAGGAAGAGAAGCCACCATCAGATCAGAGTCGAGCATGATCCCCAAAAACTCCAAACGGGTAGACGGGCCCACAGTCTTCTCGTCGGACAAGGGGACGCCCACGCGGCGAAAGAGCCGACGGAGCGTGGCGAGGGAGGGCCCTGGGGACGGAGAAGGCGGGTCCACAAGAAGAAAGTCGTCCAGCAGATGTAGGACGGCCGGGATCCTATGGACGTTTAGGAGGATCCAACAAAGAGCCTCCGAAAGGTTGTCAAACAGGCCAGGGCTGCTACGGCAGCCGAAGGTGAGCCTTACGGAGAAATAAAAGGAGCCGTCCCATTTGACCCCAAGAAGGTGCCACTGAGAGGGATGGACAGGCAAGACCTTAAAGGCGTCGGAGATATCCGCCTTGGCCAGCCATGCCCCCCTGCCAGCGGTCTTAATCAGGGAGATGGCGTGGTCAACAGAGGCGTAAGAAAGAGAAAAGGGGGGTTTAGGAATAAGGGAGTTGATGCTGGGATGGGGACCAGAACGAGGGGCGGACAGATCGATAATTAAACGTTTCTTAAGAGTAAACTTACGAGTGGCCACGCCCAACGGACTGACTCGAAAGGAGGAAAAGGGGGGAGACACAAAGGGGCCGATCATAAAGCCCTTAGACACCTCCTTGCGGAGGAGCAGGGCCACTACGTCTGGTTCGGCGAGCGCCGAACGCAGGTTGGGACAAACCAAGGAGGCAGAAGGAGGGCAGGAAACCCCGATGAAAAAACCCTGGGAAAGACCGGTGAGGAGAAAATCAACGAATGAACGATCGGGGTGAGACAGAAGCAGCGAGGCCAACTCAGGAACCAAAACAGGGGTGGACAGAAAACGGGAAATCAGCGGCTGGACCCGGGGAGGGCCTTCGGGGGACCCAACCGGCGAGGGCAGACGGACCTCGGGTGTGCGTCCCTGCAGATGCTACACACATGGAGGAAGTTGCAATTAGGGTAGGAGCAGACGGCACGGTTAAAATTATTACAAATGGGCATGTTATTGAATACCTCCACCCGACGACCGCGGCGGTCCGTACGCAGGCCGCCAACAGAACCCCCAACAGAACCCCCAACAGAACCCCCAACAGAACCCCCAACAGAACCCCCAACAGAACCCCCAACAGAACGGGGCGCCAGCAGGGAGGGCAGAGGAGGCAGGGCAAACGGGACAGAGGGGCAGAGGGAACTGCGATGGCCGACAGCAGAGCAGGAGTGGCAGGGGGCCGCGTGGGTCAGCATGACAAGGAGGTCAGTGTCCAGGACCGACCAGTCAAGACGCATCCCTGATCGGGACAGGATGGCAGCAGCCTTGGTGGAAAAGGCGTTATGGTAACGGTAGAACAGGGACCTGCCGTACGAGAGGCTGAGATCTACCACCAAGGCGAGGTAGGCGTCCAGCTCAACCCTACGCTCGGGGTAGACCGAGCAAAGAACATCCCGGAAAACCCCAAAGGCCGCCACAAACTCGCCGACGGACAGGTCCCTGGACAGGCGGGGATCGGCGGAGCGGAAGACCGCAGTGAACTCTGAGGAGGAGGCCACCTGATGATCGACTGGGGGGGAGGGGAGCAGCAGGGAAACCAGATTAACGTGCTGCCCCTGCAGGATCTTAGCACGGAGCCTCGGGGAAATCGAAGCATGTGCCGGCATGTACGGCTGGCCTAAAGAGGGAGAGCATGAAGAAAAACAATTAAAGTCAGGACAGCACCAGGCAGCTCACGAGTACAGCCACCTCGATCACCAACCGCACAGAACATCCACAGTGCAAGCATTACCAACGTGACACGATCTAAACAGGTCAAACGACGCCAGTGCGACAGAATTTAAACAGATCAAACTTACCAAAGGCCCCCAAACAGGTAAAACAATGCCAGGGCGACAGAATTTAAACAGATTAAACATACCAAAGTCACTGAAACAGGTCAAACGACGCCAGTGCGACAGAATTTAAACAGATTAAACATCACTAAAGCTACACAAGGCGAAGGTTTGTGTAAAACAAACCAGCAAGACATGAAGAAACGATGGTGGAACAACAGCGCCATCTGCCTGGCAAGTTAACACAACGCAGCCGCAGTACCACCGCCTGCGCACCAGCGGCGCTGCAGAACGGGCGAAAATCAACGAAGAAGAGCCGACCTAGCATCAGTGTTGCCAGGTGTACGATAATTATCGTATTTGTACGATAATTTTGCCTTCTGTACGATGTACGATCAATAATCCTGAAAAAGGCCAAAAATACGATAATTTGACCGTTCCTTGAATGTGTAGTTGTGATCGGTTTCCATCAGCCTGTCGCAACTGTCTGTCAGAGTTTTTTTGTGAACCCTGAATGCATCTTGAAATTCCAGCCAATCGTGCTTTTCTAAATGTGACCTAAGAGTGACGTGCGTCCGTTTGCCTCAGAACAACGGCCGTGATTGGCTGAATAGCCCGCTGCGCCCGCCCCATGAGTTAGAAAAGAAGAAAAAGCAGAGCCGTGTCTCGTGTGACACCGGTCTGGAAGAAGAAGTGATGAAAATGAGAGAACATTTATATAAAGTTAAATGTTAAATGATAATTAAGAAATATATTAAGAAAATATGGCAGGAAACCTGGGACATTACTGATACAGGAAGACATTTACACAACAAAAAAGGTAGGAAATACAAGGAAAGCAGGAAGAAACAGGAACTTACTCGCATTAGAACAGGACACACAGACCTTAATAAATCTCTCAAAAATAATTGGAAAGCTTGCAACAGGACTTTTTTGTGACATGTGCACCAGCAATCTCCCTGAAACGGTTCAACATGTCTTTATGGGATGTCCAAGGCATGAAACAAAGAATGCATTAACAAAAATAAATAAATAAAATTAATATTAAATTTACAATTAGGGATGTTTTTAGTAGTGATATCATAAAGCTAAAGATCAAGTTATTATTTCCTTGAAAATACAAACTTAATAGACAGAATTTAGTTGAGTTATTAAATTAAAACCGCCATGAAACAAAACAAGAAGCGCGGGGGGCGGGCTCATTAGTTGCCACCAGACATTAATACGTATTATTGTCTATGGTTCCCACCCGTACTGACGCCACAACGCTGTGAGTGCCTGTTAGACGCAATTCAACAACAGAGTGACTATAGTGCATACTTGTTATTTTGGTTTTGACGGGTGTACGATAATTTCCCTCAAAATACGATAATTTCAGGGCTCTAGTACGATAATCCTACATTTCTCACCTGGCAACACTGCCTAGCATTAGCAGCAGAGCTAGGAGCGGCGCAAGTCAGCGAACTGACCATAAAAGACAAAAATGAGGCACGTCGAGGCAAAGCAGAACGACCGTGGACAAGTAACGATACGTCTTACCCAGTGGAGGAGCGGAGCGGGCCTCGGCGAGAGTGAACGCCACGGGACCAGGCAGGGGAGCTGACTGACCCGGCAACGATGCTGGAGCAGAGGGCTGACGCTGAGCGGACAGAGCCGAGACTGACCGGACGAGCTCGTTGAGCGAGGCGAGCAGCTCAGAGGACAGATGGACCTGCGGAGGCTGATCGGGACGCCGGCCGGGGAGCGGGGAGAGCGGCGGAGAGGAGGCCGGGGCACGGGCGGCCGGCGCAGGAGGAACGTAGCGGCTCGTGGAGGGGACCGGGTCCGGAGCGGGGGCACCGGAGGAACGGGGACGGCCCCTGCTGCGTTTGGCGGGAGGTGGAGACCTCTTCTTGGTACGCTTCCCGGACACGGGCGTCAGCTGCCGCGAAGGAGGTGAAGAGTCGCCGGACGGAACCAGCTCGGCGAGGGACTCCAGCTGGGCAGAGGTGAGACCGGACGCCGGGCAGATGCCCCTAGACTGCAGGTATGCAGACGGGGAGTAGGAAACGGGGCGCGAGGCGCGCCGAGAGCTCCGACGGGTGGGAGCAGGGGAAGGAGGACCAGCGGTGGCCGGGATGAGGACCGGGGAGTCCCCGGAGGCGCAGGAATCGACGTCAGACATGGCGAGGTCGAAAGTTGAAATAGAACGATGGCGAAGGTGAAATTGAAAACACGAGACGAGAACTAGACGAGCAGAACACGACTAGACTGGCAACGGGCAAACAGGAAGAGCTGAGGAAAGGGGTGCCTCATATCCAGGTGGACAGTTGAGTGATTCGATGCAGCTGTGAGTCCTGCCATTGTTGAATTTGCGTCTTCGACTTCATTTAGCAGGTTATATTTCAAATCAGATATAATTTGGACATTTATGGAGTGGTATTGCTTCCGATTGAGGAATGGGAATGCGTCAGGTGAAGGTGCTTTGATCCGTATGTGTGTACAGTCTATTGCTCCGATGGTGTTTGGCAGTCCAGCAATAGCATGAAAATCAGTCTTAATTTGTACTTGTTCTGCGGCGGTGTATGGGTGTGTCATGCTCTGCGCCTGTCAGGCTCTGCCCCTGTCATGCTCTGCGCCTGTCATGTTTCTTTCTGTTTTCAATCACTCCTCAGTTTTTGCTGCGCGCCCTTGCGCTCCTGTTGCTGGGAGCGTGGAAGTCACACGCCCCGGCGCACCTGCCGTGAAGGGGGAGGAAGTCTGTAGCTCCAGTGTTTTGTGGGAAAGATTAATAACTGCCGAAGGAATCATTTCCTCATACACTGGAGCTGCAGTCTTCCTCCTTCTTCATGGCAGGAGCGCACAAAACACTGGAGCTGCAGACTTCCTCCCCCTTCACGGCAGGTGCGCCGGGGCATGTGACTTCCACGCTCCCAGCAACAGGAGCGCAAGGGCGCGCAGCCTCCTCCGTCAGCTCCAGTCTCCCCTCAGTCCCGTCAGAACCGCTGTCAGAACCGCTGTCAGCACACGGGCTGACAGGGTGTTAATATGAGGAGGGCTTTGATGACCAAGGGGAGCGCATGACTCACTGAAAGCCTGCGACACACCAGACAAATTAAACTTAAAATTCTAATTCTAATTCAAACAGAATAACCTATTGTCAAGAATAATTATGGTGCGTGATTTTTTTAAACCCAAAATATTTTCTAAATAACGAAGTATAAAGTTATTAGTGGAGAAAATCTGTCTGGATAACAGCAGACTGACTGCTCGTAAAATATACGACAGGTCTGGACCACACGTAAATTTTGTTCGTATTTGAAAAAAATCTTAGAATACGAAAACATTGTTGAATGCCACAAATGATCCTAAATCACTCGTACGCACAGTTTAAGAACAAATCTGTGCGTATGAACGGTTCTTGCATGAGGCCCATTGAATCTGTCAGAAATTTCCGCACTTTTCCTTTGATTCTCATGGTTTTGTTCATGGATGAGAAACGTATACCAGAGATGCCAGATTTTTGGTTTAATCAACATCCGATGGCCAGAGGAGGCAGCTGGATTGATCAAAACAGAAGAGGATTCAGTGGCTGTGCAGCGCCGTCCATCAATGATCTGACTAAAGCACAGAGAGACAAACTTGTTGAAGTTATGAAGGCTGAAGACCTGGTGTTAAAGAGATGGAAAGATTTTCTTCATTATCCTCTTGAGTTTGAACTGGAAAAAATGAGAAAAATTGTAAAGTCTTACCTGTATTATCCATTAGAAGAAGATGCTGGTGACGATTCTCAGTTAGAACAAGACGTTAGAACAAGGCGAATTTATAGAAAACTGCCAAACATTCCTAAAAAACATCCAAGGGTCTGGTTTTAACCAGGCTAAGTCAGGTCCTCTGGACGTTCAAAAAACAAAAACTAAAAAATTGTAGAAACATTTTGTCTTTCATCTGAAAGACTTCTTCAGTCTGAGGAGCTTCTTCTTCTTCCTTGGTTTTTAATGGCAGCTTGCATCCATCATTGTTGCTCTATGCCAACTATATTTTTGTTTTGTTCACATATTCTATGATGAACTAAAAGAATCTCATACAAAATGTGTTGGTGATTACTTGAGCTTCCCTTTTCAATACTTAACAGTGCTGATAATGAATCACTGCAAACTATAATTTAACTTATAATAATAATAATAATGAATTCAATTTAGACCGCACTTTTCATTATGTTGCAGAAAGTGCTTCCACTGCATGTGATGAATGGCTCAGTGAGTGGTGTGTGTGTGTGTGTGTGTGGGAGGGTGAGATGTGTGTCGGCCGACGGCCGTCCGCCGGCCAGAAGAGGGCGCTACGTGCTCATGTTCTGCACGTGTTGAGAGGAGCATAGTTGCCAAGTCCGCTTATTTCAAGCGGCATTGGGCTTGTTTTTCCCTGGAGTCGCTTTCAAATTTGATCAGCCGCTTGTGGCGGTTTTTTGGGCTTCTCGCGGACATTGAGTCGCTTATTTGTGCTTGTTTTTCAGTCGAGCAGTAATGCGAGTGGTAGGTAGTTTGTCACGCCCCCCTTCCACGTATGTTACGTCAAGGCGGATGTTACGTTCAGGTGCAGTTGGCGCAAGCGACAGTCAGAGCCGGTAAAACTATATAAGCGCGAGCAATTAATGATGAGTCAGCATGAGCAGCATATAGTGACACAACATATATATCTTGTATCATTCAACTATGTTAGTTTTTAGCAAACAAAATGATAAATTAATGAAAATTACTTTCAAAGTGAGTTTAAAATTAAAAACCGTGTTTCTTCACGGGACATCCGACTACACGCGAATGCAACATTGTTATTTATTCTTTGTCTATTCATTCATTCATTCAACCTTTATTTAGTCAGGTAAATCTCATTGAGCCTCGAGGGCTCATTTACAAAAGCGACCTGCTACAAACTAAAGAATTTAGTGAAATGTCTAGACAAGACAACGCTAATATGAGCTCTAAGTGGGGTAAATATGGAAAAAATATAATAAAGATTGGGAGAAAGAGCGTGCTCTTCAAGACTGGATCTGACCACGACCACAGATGGGAGAAAAATGCAAAATGTATTGTGCTTGTTATATGTAATGCCATAATAAATATGTTTATACTGTTTAAAACTGCCTTTTTTTACACAATGGGATGGGGTGCTTTTTTTGGGGCTTTTTTTGAAAGAGCGAGTCGCTTGTTTGTGCTTGTTTTGAAGGAGCTGATCGCTTCTTTCGGTCTGGAGATCTGGCAACCCTGGAGAGGAGCAAGACGTGACGGTGTTTGTGTGTGTGGAGAAAAGTAAACGGCAAAGTAAAAACGCGGCTGTAAGAAAGTCTGTTTGTGCACCTGTTGGCTAGAATTATTATTAAAAACAAGAGGATTAACCTGCAGCCACTGTGTGGTTTATGTGCAAGGCAAGTGAGGGAGTTAACCCTGAAGCAGAGACTTCAGCCCTGGAGGAAGATCTCCCCTGTGTCTTTTGACCACGGATGAAAGACTGAGCAGGAAAGGTTAACAATTAATAAAAATCTCAAAGTGCTACAACAAATAAAACAAGTGATAAAATCAAGTAAAATCAATAATAATATCAACTAAGATTAAAGAGAGAATCATGTCAGAGTCAGAGAGAATTTATTGTCATTTGCACCGCATGTAGTACATGTGTTGAAAACGAGATTATGTACACAGGGTCCCAGTTACATCCAACAACAAATGCAAGAGAAATACAATAATAACATCTAGGATTAACTAAGAGAGACATCACATCAGCTAGTAATACACTAAGCCCTAATGTAGTAGAAAAACATCATTATAAACAGCAGCACGAACATGAGCAGATGGTCACAGATGAACGCAGCAACAAGAAACAGATGGTCACAGATGAACGCAGCAACAAGAAACAGATCAGTACAGTATCAGTATGATGTGACATTTTGCAGTGTTTATTCTTATTATTTATTTATTCATGAGTCTGACAGCCTCAGGGTAGAA
>JBBPBX010025977.1:0-10343 GCA_038048925.1 Garcialebias charrua
AGAGGGGCATGTTGGGCATCCCTCTTCCTGAAGTCCACAACAATCTCCTTTGTCTTCTCCACGTTGAGAGTGAGATTGTTGTGTCCGCACCACAAGGCCAGGCGGCTCACCTCGTTCCTGTAGTCCGTCTCATCGTTGTTGCTGATGAGACCTACCACTGTTGTGTCGTCCGCAAACTTGATGAAGTGGTTGGAGCTGTATGATGGTGTGCAGTCGTGTGTTAGCAGGGTGAATAGAAGGGGGCTCAGCACACATCCTTGTGGGGCCCCTGTGTTCAATGTGATGGTGCTAGATGTGTTACTCCCGATCCGTACTGTCTGTGGTCTCCCGGTCAGAGAGAAGAAGTAACTTCAACAAACTTTGAAAACCATGCTATGCAATCATGTGACTTTCCTTTTAAACATAATTTATCATTTAGGTTGTGCATCAACAAGAACAATGTCAAACACAAGCCGGCTACATCAACCTAAACTGTTATCGGAGGTTGTTGAAAGCTTCATTTTATCTATTTGAACTAGATCTCCATGTTATTAGAAACATTTGCAATGCATAATCTTTTTTTTATGTTCTGTCATCTCAAAACAACACTTTTTGTTCATTTTAAAATCCTCATTCAGCCATCATCTAAAGAAAGCATGGACATCAATAGCAGTGAGAGCCCACTTGATAGTCTCTTGCAATACTGATATTGTAATAGCAATCTAGTTTTTACACTGTGCAGCCTTAGTTTAGACCTATATAAACCCGGTATATATATTTTTTTTCATTCAACCTTTATTTAGGCAGGATAATCCCAGAGCATTGAGGACTCATTTACAAGAGAGACCTGGCTACAAACAAATAATGATGACAACAGCAACAGTAGATTTTCTATGGACTATCAAAAACATGTTTGGAAAAAAAAAAAAAAACGTACAAGCCTAAAAAGCAAAGATTATTACAAACTTACTTGAGTAAACTAATTTGAATCCTTCGCCAGTATCTTCCGCATCGCTGTAAAACTCCAGCCAGAGGTGGTTTGATGTGGAAATCAGAGTGAGGCCCAACATGGAGGACCCAGTAAATGCCCCAAGAACCTGGGCGGTGCTGTCTTTGCCATCATGAATCTGTATTAACAGTACAATGCATTCATGATACACAAGCAACTAGAACAGACACAAAGTATTTTCTTTTTTTTTTTTCCTAAAACTTGTGACTAGTAGGAGAAAGAAATATCAGGTAAGACTGATAGCATAGAAATAGTTTGTATGTTGAGTATTCTTACCTTGAGAATATCGCCCTGGGCAAGATGAAAGGTTCTAGCAGAGATGTTGATGCCTTTTCCAGCTTGCACCTGGAGTCAACACAGAATACAGATTCAGGATTGCAGACAATGTGCACTCAAGTGCTTTGTAAATTGTATTAGTTATCAGCATCAGTTAAAAATTTGCTTATTCTGCAAAACTTGACACAATTTTTACAATTGTTTCATCAAGGACAATTAAGAGTGTCTTCAGCCCCATCTGATTGATAAAAAAATCAACATTTTATTCAGTAAAATACACTTTAAACCAGGGATGGGGCCGATCCGATCCAGTATCAGTATCGGCATCCGATACCAGCATAATTTAAGTATCGGATATCGGATCCAACCTGCCGATATTTCCGATCCGGCTTCAAAGTGCACTTGTATTCCACCATATTCTGTGGCTGCCGTCTTAACATTGTGTGAGTTTAACCCAATGAAGACACTCTGGGCCTCACAACAGGAAACAAACTTTAATAGCACACAAGAGGCAGGTCTATATCACAGACGTCCTTCTCACTCATGGTACAGCTGGAAAACTGAAAAACCAAAGTTTATTTTAGTTTTCCAGCTGTACCATGAGTGAGAAGGACGTCTGTGATATAGACCTGCCTCTTGTGTGCTGTTAAAGTTTGGGTGTTTGCTGTTGTGTCTTCATTGGGTTTAACTCACACAATGTTAAGGCAGTAGTCACAGAATAGTCTCAGTTCAATAAATTCACTATTACAGCTTCATATACCTGAACGGTATCGGATCGGGAAGTATCAGTATCGGTCGATACCCAGATTTAAGTATCGATATCGGATCGAAGTAAGAAATGTGGATCGGTGCATCCCTACTTTAAACAGTTACCATAATGTCTTAAGCTTTACACATTTACCTGAATACTGTAGATGCACTCATGATTGTTATCATAGTTCATTGGATAGTTTGGAGAGAGTAGTATCCCTTCATTATTTATGACTGAAGAACCGCACTCAGCTGAAGGTAAAGAGAAAATAGGAAGAAAAAAAACACAAAATATATTGACCGTGTTTAAAATCAAACAATACAATGGGACAACATTAAAAAGCTTTGTTTTTGAAAATAAGTGTCCCTCCCAATATTTAATGAAATTAACTATTCAGAACTTCTGAAATGGGATTTGGTAGCAGAAGTTATGAACAATTTCCATTATTCATTCATTCAACCTTTATTTAGTCAGGTAAATCTTTTGAACCTCATGGGCTCATTTACGAAAGCGACCTGCTAAAACTAAAGAACAATGAACAGCAGTGATAGAATTTCATTAAACAATAAACAAACAAACAATAAACAATAGAAAACAAAAAGAGAGAAAAAAAAACAAAATATTTTTTTTTTTTTTAACAAAGTATCAAAAAACTAGCAAAACATTAGACATTGAAATGTGTTTATCTTCTTAAGTGAATGTCCCAGGCCAAAATACAGCCAAAATACTGCTGCTAATAGTTAGGCTCATGTTTGGTTTATTTGTCATGTGCTAAAACAACACAAGGTCAACAGTGCAATGAAATGCTTAGAACCGCCTCGACTCGCCAAAAAAGAAAAAAAGAAAAAGAAAAAGAAAGAAATACCAAAACATGCAGCAAGAATACTAAAAACATACTAAAAATACTACTAAAATACTAAAAACATACCAAATTACTACTACTAAAAACAAGTGGCCAAAGATGAAAAAGAAATACATCTACATTGTATTTAAACACTTTCCTATTTTTCTTTTTAGAAAACTTTTCAACTATGGCATTACATGCTGCTGTTCAGCATATTGGTTTTTTTACTACTAGTGCTTAGCTTTTTTTATTTTATTTTTTTTACGTTTTTCTTTTTCATATCTTAGATCTTATTAAAAAAAAATTCTTTACAATTTATACTTTTGTTGGATGTAACTGGGACCCTTTGTACACAAATTTGTTCCACCAGATGTACCACATGACAAAGAAACTCTGACTTTGACTTAAGTCTCTTTAAAAACAGAGTTCTTCTCAAACAAGGTATTATTTGCTCATTGAATAAACAGATGGATAGCGGCTACCCATGGAGAGGAAAATATTTTAAAATCTGAAGCTGATGGGCCATTTTTTGATACAGTAGTTTAATAAACTCTGGCATGTTTGCATGACTGAGAAAGAGTGAATCATCTTTTTAAACAGCCGAACTATCCCCTCAACTTCCACTGAAGTGGTGGAAATTCACAAAGTATTTGCTTAAACAAGCTCACTCTCTGCACTTTTCACATATGCCCTCTATCTCCAGAATTCATATCCTTATCCTCTCTTTTTCAACCTCCCTCCTTCCCACTCTCCCCCTTTTCTGTGTCCATACTTGTGTAATAGTCATATTACAGCTGTCATATCGCCAATAATTCACCCCACTATAGTTTCCATTTAGAAAATTACCTCTCCACCCTCTCCCTTTTTCCTCTTTAATTCCCTCACCCTTACGCTTTCTCCCTCTCTCCCACTTCATATCAATAGTGCCTCCTTCACCAGCCTCTATTTCAATCACCCTTCCTCTTCTGCTTTTTGTGGTGGAGTTTCCTGCCGTCCCGCTGGTTCTTTTCCCTTACTTGTCTCTTCCTGTCCCTCTTGATTTGTGCTCTTTTTTTTTTGGAGCAAAGTCTAAAACATTGTTCAAAAATAAGAAAATACAATATTTATTTAAAGAAACAAAGATCTCTCAGATGTCTGTTCAGCCTATTTCTACAGAACATTTTATGAAAACAAGGGATAAAACAGATTAAATTAAAGCAAGAAATGCAAGTCGCTGTAGCAACAGCTGAATCCTGCAATGTAGATTGTTTAACTTACCCAATTTAGTTCACAGGCTTATGAGTTAAAGTTGAGGTCAAGTAGTGTTTTATATCGCTTTATTGTGTTCACTACTGTACATTATTTTCTACTACTTTAGTCACAGTGTACTACTGTATAAGATTAGGTCCTGCCTTTTGAGCACCTTTTCCAAAAAGACCCACTCTTCTCAAATGGTTTGCTGATTGGTCAAAAAAAGGTAAAGTTCAAGGCAACTGTGTACAATTTATTTCGGGCACACATTTTCAGGAATGTATTTGAGGGCTAAAAGGGTTTTAAAAGTCTGAACTACACAAAAGACATCCCAGGTGCATCAGAACTATCAAGACATCAAGACATCAAGACAGAGCACCTGTGACAGAGCACCTGTGGCAGAGCACCTGTGGCAGAGCACCTGTGGCAGAGCACCTGTGACAGAGCACCTGTGACAGAGCACCTGTGACAGAGCACCTGTGACAGAGCACCTGTGACAGAGCACCTGTGACAGAGCACCTGTGACAGAGCACCTGTGACAGAGCACCTGTGACAGAGCACCTGTGAGGAAGCGGACGCGGGCACACCTTGGCTGCCGCTGCTCCTCATACTTTTTGCTCTTTGAAGCCTTTTTTTACTACTTTCTGCTGTTTTTTTTTCACCGAGCCTTGTTGGACATTTCTACCTTTCTCGATTGCAGAGTGCGGCAGGCCTAGGCCTGTGTACAGCACCTGTACGAGCTGACGCGGACATTTCTACCTTTCTTTGAACATTTCTACCTTTCTTGAACGCAGAGTGCGGCAGGCGTTTGCCTGTGTACAGCACCTGTGTGAACGGACGTCACGCGGGCATTTTTTCCTTTCTGTGATTAAGTTTTAGAGCAACTGTCTTTTCTGACTGCGTTGTGGTTCTGCAAACATTATAAGTTGCCGGTCAAAGCAGATGACCGCTTGTCCTGAGTCTGGGTCTGCTAGAGGTTTCTTCCTTCTAAAAGGGAGTTTTTCCTTTCCACTGATGCCTAGTGCTTGCTCAGGATAGGAGACTGCAGCCAGGCCAAGATTTGACTTGTTGCTGGATTCATTAGATAGAAAACTTTACTAGTTTAACCGTAATTTTATTAGTGGGGGCTGTTTGCTGTTTGCTGTTTCTCCCGCTAGCTCCAGAACGAATTTAGCTTAACAAACCACGTAGCTGCATTTATTGTTCGCTTACCTGCTGCCTCTGTCACCCTCCTGGGTCCTCTGGACTGTTTTGGATTTTCTCCTGTGCTCCTCTTCGAGGTAATGATCATTCAAATTACCTCTTTCTGCTTCTTGTATATCTTTCTTGGAGCCGTGGGCCTGCTGTTAGCGGCTAGCTCCATGCTAGCTTCCACCGGATCGACAACAATGTTGACCTACTCCGCTTCGCAGCTGTTTGAATTTAACAACTGCTCCATTCCTCCTTCTATTTCGACCATTAAACAACTGGGACTTCTGCGTAGACCTCGTTACATCCATAGAAGCTCTCGAAAGAAATTAGTTCACTTTAGGCAAACTGGCTCTGACTCGATTGCTACTGTCTGGTCTGAGAGACGTGTCGCACCTCGACGACGTCATCAGAACGCTGCGTCTGTGGTCCTTTGTAGTCCACAGCACACGAAGTGGCAAGGAAAACGTGGAGTGGACTTCAGTCTGCTTAAACCTCTTCAAAAACAATCTGCTCCAACTAGTATTAAAATAGAACTTTTTAATGTTCAATCACTTTCAAACAAATCATGTCTAATTCATGATCACATTTTGGAGAAGAATTTGGACCTCATGTGCCTCACAGAAACTTGGCATAGACCGGATGTGTACAGTTCTTTAAATGAAGCTTGTCCATCTGGATACAGCTATCTGCAGAGAGCCCGCAGCACTGGCCGCGGTGGTGGTCTGGCTGTAATCTACCGCAGTAGTTTAGGGCTGTCGCATCTGGTTTCTCAGGATTTTTCTTCTTTTGAATGTCTGGCTTTCAGCTTCAAAGCCCCACTCCTGATGAATGTTATATTAATTTATAGACCTCCCAAACCGCATGTTTCATTTAACTCAGAGATACATGACCTCTTCACTTATTTCTGCACCTCCCCTGTGAAGACTATTTTTCTTGGCGACTTGAATATCCACGTGGACAATTCCTCTTCACCTCTGGCAACAGATTTTAAGTCTCTTTTGGACTCTCTTAATCTCACTCAACATGTTGACGCCCCTACGCACAGCAGGGGGCATACTCTGGATTTGGTGATTACTGACACTGTACTCATCAATAATTTATCTGTATATGACCTGGGTGTCTCAGACCACAGGGTCATCTCCCTGGAAGTGCCTTCATCTTCGCCTGCTTCAAACCCAAAACGACCCATCCAGTTCCGTGACCTTAAAAACATTTCCCTTGATGTTCTGTCTGCTGATCTTCACACCATGACCGCTGTCAATCATCCATCTGCAGATGACTCTGTGGATTACTACAACCAATCTCTTCGGGAGCTCCTGGACCTACACGCCCCCTTGAAAACAAGACTGGTGTCTTTCTCCCGTTCAGCCCCTTGGTACACTGATGAGCTGCGCAAGATGAAGGCAACTGGCCGTGCTATTGAGAGACGTGTAAAATCATCTGGTCTCTCTGTGCATAAGCAGGCATATAAAGAACATCAGAAGGCGTACGCCTATTCTCTTAAAGAAGCACGCTCCAAATATTATTCTAACATCATCAACACCTGCCCTGGAAACTCTAAACAGCTCTTCTCCACAATAACTCGTCTGCTTAATCCCATTAAGCAAACTCTTGAGGACTCTGCTCAAAAATGCGAGCTGTTTCTTTCATCTTTTAAAACCAAAATTGACACTATCAGATCTCAGCTCCACAACCTCCCTGTTCTCAGTGTGCCATCTACCCGTCTGCATTCTGGGACCCTTAACAGCTTTGACGAAGTTGTTCAGAGTGAGGTGGAGGCCATCATCAAGAAAATGAAGCCTTCATCCTGCGCCCTGGATCCTTTCCCCTCGTCTCTCATAAAATCCAATCACTCTGCAATAGGCCCACTTATCACTCAAATAATAAATCAGTCTCTTCAATCTGGTCATGTTCCACTGCCTCTAAAAACTGCCATCATTAGGCCTCTTCTGAAAAAATCTAATTTGGATCCCGACATTTTTTCTAATTACCGCCCAATTTCACACCTCCCTTTTCTGTCTAAAGTGCTGGAAAAAGCTGTGTTGCTGCTCAGCTGCAGGATCACTTACAACAACACTCCCTGTATGAGAAGTTCCAGTCTGGATTCAGGGCAGCTCACAGTACTGAGACTGCACTGCTGAGGGTTACTAATGATGTCCTCTTGGCTGCTGACACTGGCTCTCCCTCCATCCTTGTCCTCCTTGACCTCACTGCAGCCTTCGACACTGTGGACCATAGTATCCTCCTCCACCGTCTTCATGTGGAGGTCGGTCTCTGTGACACCGTCCTGGACTGGTTTAAATCTTTCCTCTCCAATAGGCTGGAATGTGTTAGTCTTGGCAACGCCACGTCCCAGACAGTCTCTGTCTCCTGTGGTGTCCCTCAGGGGTCGGTTCTGGGGCCCCTGTTGTTTTCCCTTTACATGCTGCCTTTAGGTCAAATTATTAATCAGTTCAACATTTCTTTTCACTGTTATGCCGACGATACACAGCTTTACATCAGGACTGGAGCATCCTCATCTTCCACCTTGTCATCTCCATCTTCACTCACTGCCCTCTCTGCCTGCCTGGAGGCAATTAGGGCATGGATGAATCAGAACTTTCTTCAATTAAACTGCTCCAAGACCGAGGCCATACTGATTGGCACCCCTCACCAGGTACAGACATCTACTATAACAACACTTTCCTTTTCTGGACAAGACATCCCCCTCTCCACCTCTGTTACTAATCTTGGAATAAAAATGGACTCCAATCTTACATTTGAAAATCACATTAAGCTTCTGTTTAAAACTTGCTTCTTCCATCTTCGAAACATCTCTAGACTTCGCCCATCCCTAACTTTTTCCGATGCTGAGAAGCTCGTCCATGCTTTTGTCTCCTCCAGGCTCGACTACTGCAACTCCCTGTTTATTGGAATCCCTGGCAAAAACCTTCAGAAACTTCAATATATTCAAAACAGTGCAGCAAGGATCTTGTTGCGAGTTCGTAAATTTGAACATATTACGCCCATTCTTCATAACCTTCATTGGCTTCCTGTCGCCTACAGAATTCAGTACAAAACTGCTCTCATTACACATCAATGCTTACATGGAGCTTCACCAGATTATCTGAAGGATATTCTTATTCCACACTCATCCACCCGGTCGCTGCGGTCACAGAACAGTAATCTCCTTCACATTCCGAGAACCAAATTAAGGACCATGGGAGACCGGGCTTTCAGTGTGGCTGCCCCCCGCCTGTGGAACTCTCTTCCTGACTGTCTGAGGGTCCCACAGTCTGTGGTTGACTTTAAGAGCGGCTTGAAGACCTTTCTTTTCAACCGAGCATACTCTGCCTCCTCATGATTCTACTTTTGATCTTAGTTGATACTGTTATTGATTTTACTTGTTTTATTACTTGTTTTATTGACATTTAATTTCTGTTGCACCTTGTAGCACTTTGAGATTTTCATTAATGAAAAGTGCGTTATAAATTGAATTCATTATTATTATTATTATTATCCCAGAGGAATGACTGTTCACAGAAACGTTTCAAATCCCTTTTTTGAACTATTCTGGGCTTAGCAGGTGGAAGTTTAGTGGATCTAAGAGCTGCTATTACGGAATGATCACTCAAAATGTTAGCAAATACACCTGTACCAGGAAATTTGTGAGGTGCATTTGTGAAAAACAGATCTAAGGTGGAAGATTTTTCAGGACATTTTTTGTTTGGTCTGGTGGGAGAATCAATAAGTTGTGTTAGATTGAGAGAAAGACAACATTCCTTGAATTTATCACAGAGGGGGGTCGACTTATTCCAATCAATGTTGAAATCTCCTGCCATAACAATCTCATTGTGTTTTAAGTTACCTATGAATTCAGTCAGGGAGTACAGAGCCTCAGGTGTTGCGGAGGGGGGACGATAACAACCTACAACAGTTAAGATCTGACCTCCCTTCAAACTGATGTTCACAGCTAAAGCCTCAAACTGGTTTGCGATTGTTTTTTTAGACGCAATCTTGGCAGCCAAGGAGTCTCTGATGTAAATAGCGACTCCACCTCCCCTTTTATTACGATCACAACGATAGATCTTGAATTCATTGATTACCAGATCATTTTTCAGAACAGATTTCTTGAGCCAAGTTTCAGAGATAAGGATCACATCTGCCCCAGAAGAACTGATTAGGATTTTCAATTCATCTAGTTTTTTAAGGAGGCTACGAGCGTTTACATGCAGGAAGCGGAGACCTGAAATACTTTTAAACTCATTAGGTGTACTGTAGTTAATGGAGGGACCTGGGTTGGGCTGAATCCCTGAGATCAGTAACAACATTAATATCAGACATTTGCTTGACTTCTTTGTCACTGATGTGTAATTACAGGAGTTAACAGTGTGACATTTTGCCCCCATAATTGAACCATGAGAAACATTAATGAAGACACGATCATTCAGAACCCAAAAACAATGAAAGTTGCAGTGATGGGCAGATCCAGATGTGTTGATAAGATTCAGTGATTCCAGGTAGTCTGAGAACTGAAAATAATGACAGTAATATGAATGATGCAGAAAAGTCTCAGACCATAAAGCGTCACAAATTAAGTGGGCAAACAATTCCGTTGTGGAGGCCCAACTGCAATTTGTGTGAGGGGGGATCCAGCCCCCTTGAGAATATGAATGGATGTGGCCATGGTGAACACAAGCTGGATCCAGAATCAACGGAAAGAAACAAGCAATTTGTAGCAAACAGCAGAGTGAGCTGCCAGAAAGGCCTCCTGAAGTTAAGGGCATGGTTGTAGCCTGTTTCAAGTCAGTAAAGGGAAGGGACAACAGCGTCAAAAGCACCAACAATGCAGCTCCTGATCCGCAGCGATACACGTCACACTCTGCTCGTCTGATCCAGAAACAGCTCACAACAGTGTGAAACAGGCACCAATGATGGTCCAGATCCTCCGCGCTTCACTCTCTGCTCGTCTGATCCACAAACAGCTCACAGCAGTATGAAATAGGCACCGAAACAATGATGATCCTGATCTTATACGCTTCACATCCCTATATATACACATCCACATACTGTATATATATATA
>JBBPBX010025977.1:18859-38454 GCA_038048925.1 Garcialebias charrua
AGCTCCCCCCTCCCTCTTGTAAGTTTCGTTTCAGTATTTTCTGGTGTAAAGGCGCATAAACCACGTAACTCGAACAATGCTTTTCAATGGGAGGGCGTTCATAACCGCGAAACGTCGTAACTCGAGACCATCGTAACTGGGGGACTACCTGTACTGGCATTCTCTGAAACAATCCTTACCCTTTTCAAGCCAGAGTTCAGCAATCCTGTAACGTAATGTGATCTGTTAGTGTTAAAAGTATATGACGCCCAGCTGTTTCAACATCAAGGTTCAACAAGTTTCATTAAATTTGTCCTGTCGTCCATTAATTAATTTTGTTAGCAGACAAACAATGTTAACTCCAATAGCTGATGTTTAAGCAGAGACATCACAAAGTGTATGTAGAATGACTTTCAGCTACTACCACAACAAACGCTGGTCTAATATCTGTAAAATCGACTGTATGAGCCACTTTTTGTGCTTTCTAAGATCAATTGCCTATGGCGGCCATCTTGACCTCTAAAAAGTGATTAGTTGTAGATTTCTATCTAATGATTATGTTTGAGTTTCATTAAAATATGTCCGTTGTTTATGAGATATTTTGCCAACAGACAGACAGGGTTGATTCCCTGGCAAAGTTCAAACCAAGATCTCATGCAATCAGTTAATGTTTAAAGTATGTATTGGAGATGACTCTCAACTACTACCACACCAAACCTCAGCTTAATATCTGTTAAATTCACTGACTTATAGGATTTTTTTTGTTTACCAAGTTTGATTTGCTGTGGCGGCCATCTTAACCTGGGTTGGCTCCAACAGTAAACCAGTTGTAGAACTGCATCTAGTGATTACGTCTGGAAAGTTCAATGAAAATTGATCTGTTGGTTCATGAGATATTTTGCTAACAGACATATGCGTATAGACACAGGCAATAAAAACAGGAACGCTTGCCTTTTAGCAGCTGGCAATAAATATGATGTTTATAACAAGCAGGGGGGGATAAAACCTCAAGAGTTCCTGATTAACTGAACTTAAACGATCTGAACTTGCTGAACCTAAACACAACGTGTTACTACACATAAATGATCGTGCTTCAAGTTCAGCACAAAGCTCCCTGTGCAGAATATGTCAGCTTGATTATCCAGCACCGTATGCATTGTTTTAAACTCACTATGTTCTTTGTTTCCTCTATAAAAAATGTCTGCAGAGGTTTTAAACGTGTCCTATTTTTTATCGCCCGGGCTTCTAATTACTCAGCTGACAGTTTATTTATATCAAGGATGAACAGAATTTAGCGAAGGCCAATAAGATTAAACACTATTCGAGGAGCGCCAACCAAAATGAGCTGGCACACTGCAAAAGTTCTGAGGAGAGTGTGCAGTTGCCTTCTGTTCACTGCTATTGATCATCAGAGGACGAGCACTGGCAGGATGGACCCGTGCTGGGCTCGTCCAGAACCCCAGATCGGCTTTGCACAAGAATAATGTGCTTTTTTTTTTTAAATGCAGAACTTGTTTATTGAATTCTGGATTGGTTCTAGTTTAGGATACTGTGCAAAGTTTCAGACTATTCACTGTTTCAAAAACAAACATTTGATGTTTCCTCTGTGGTCAGAAAATAAAAGCAGTTTGAATATAATGTGTTTACAGATCCTGAGTGAACGTTTGGTGTGGGAAAAGCTGAGAGTCACCCCCAACTCCAAAGTGCAACTGATCATTCTACATTTCTGCCCAAGACTTTTGCATTAAATGTTGGTGTCAACTCTGTCTGTTAGCAAAATATCTCATGAAGCACTGGCCACATTTTAACAAAACTCTCAGAAGCTAACAACAGGATGTACGTCTGCAACTGATTACCGGTATATATTGGAGTCAAACAACTGAAAATGTTTGTCACAGCCAACTGAGCTCAGCCTCCAAAAGTAGTGTCTACATCTCAGCCTACAGCCTTATAGCCCAGCATATACTCTGAGCGCTAACAGGTTGAGAACGATCCTGTTATGTAAAGTGAGATCATGCATATCATTACAGTATTTATATTTTGACCAGAATAGTTGAAGTTCTCCATCATTTCTCAATAGAAGATCATGATAGTCTAAAACTCTGGCATGAAAGGCGATGGATGACGTGCATCCCTTCAAAGAATGCTAAGCCTTGTTTCTTTATTCAATTAAATTCTGTTTACAGTATTTATATAGAACCAAGTCACAACAGAAGTCACCTAAGGGCACTGAACAGAAACATTCATGTACTGGTACATACAAAGTAAATTAATAACAGTATTTATCTGTGGAAATAAGTAACTTGTGTAGTACTGTATATTGTGTTGTTATTTCTCTATGGTAAAAATGATCAAAAACATAATTGCCTATAGCTGAAGGAAGCACGTGCATAAAACCTGATGACTTACCGGTAGTTATAACTTTATAACAGAATGCTACAAGTGTATGTCCTTTTAATCATAGCTGTATTCAAAACACTGGTGCACATTACATTTTCTTTACCATTTGAGGAAAATGCTCAACTCTCAATGAAAAATTAATGAAACATTTTAAATAAGCTTAATCCCCACAGACACAACCCCCCTGCACCATTCTCATAACAAACAGGTAGCTTTGAAAGATCAAATTTAAGTGCCTGAAACATGTGAAAAAAGTTACAAATAAAACCACTAAATCAAAGTGCTTCACCACTAGCTTTGAATATGGACCATGCAGCTTTTATTCCACTCATAAGCATCAAACTGGTGGTGTGAAAATATGGTGAATACATGTTTGTGAGACAGGAGTGATGCAAAACGTGAATCAGTAGTTGATGTCTCGTCAGCATTATCAGTTATAAAGCACGGACTCTGGAGTCAAAGGCATAAACCATTATCTAAGCTAGGCTAATAGCCAAAAGGGGGCATGTTTATTTGTTTTACAAAGTATTTATTTTATTGGTTTTCAGGCCTGTAAAACAAGTCTTTATCAAAAATGATGTACTGGTGTTAAAGGACTCTACATTAGCTCATATTAAACTTCTATAGCTTCTCCTGACACAGTTTGTTTCATGTGTTACTGTTTTATTAACTGAACATCTGCATCACTTCTGATGTGTTCTCTAAGGCCCTGTACACACGTAGCCTGGTGTTTGAAAAACGAATATCTGCGCAAAAAAAAAAATCTCTGTACATATCATGTTCGGATATTTAAAATGTTCGTCTACATGTCCCCGTTTATTTTCACCACAGAGCGTTGTAAAGAATATGCTAAACCCATAGGTGGCAGTGTAGTGCAGTCACAACCCTTCAAAGCAACAACTTCCTGTTATTATTTCTTTTCTTTTTTTCGTTTGTTTGTGTGGACAGACCGCGAGGTTGAACTACTATTAAATACCGTGTTGGAGTACAAAGTTAATAAAATGCAGGAAAATGCCGACTGGGAATCATGTCCAACTGGGAATCATGTCAGAGCAGGTATGTTGACATTTTAGCGCTTTTTTAGAGCATTACGTGATGTCAGTGCTGCAGCAGCTGCCGCAAAAATACGCAAATCTCCAGTTCTGAAAGTCCACACGTAAACCCGAAAGAGGAGAATTCTCAAATCTCCACTTTGGTCGGAGTTTTTTTATTATTTGTTTATACAGGTGACCCCCGAGGTACGAACGATTTAGGGACCTAAGAACGGTTCGCAGCTCGATTCTGCCGTAGCTAGGGGGTGAAAATTATTTATTTATTTTTAATTATCATGCTAACGGAGCGCGCGCACACATTTAAGCATGTACAGTAGTGTACTGTAATGTTAAACATTGCTATTCACATTTACAGAATAAATAAAAATATATTTTCTTACTTTGAGATGGTCAAAGCCGACATCTTAGGTTGCCATGCGTTGATTGTTGTCGGGCCGAGCAGCGCGGCGGCCGGCGAGTGAACCACCGCAGCTGCTCGAGACCTGTGTTAGCTAGCTGGCTAGCTTCTGCTAGCCAAGCCATGAGCTGGTGTTGGAGCGGCGGCGCGATCAATCTGCAGCTCCTGCTCCAGCCTGAGACGTCCACAGAGCGATTCCAGCTAGTAATTAATCCATATGATGCGATCCTGGTCACAAGTGTTCAAAAGGCCGGCTCCCGTGTTAGCTCCCGTGTTAGCTTCTGGAGCTAGCCAGGCCGGAGGTGTAGCCAGGCCGGCCGGAGGTGTTCGCGGCGGCCTGGCACGATCAGCGATAAATCCGCTGCTGCCTGAGACATCCACAAAGTTCACAGAGACGTTTCCAGCTCGTAATTAATCCATATGAAGCCATCCTGGTCACCAGTCTTCGGCCGGCTCCCGGCAGCTAACCTAAAATGGCGTCCGGTGTTCTACATTAATTTGTGACCGGAGACCCCAGTGACTGAACCTAAAATGGCGTCCGGTGTTCTACATTAATTTGTGACCGTGTAAACTGAAGACCTACTTCCTGCTGCCCAAGATTGCTAAAAAATGATCAGAAATGATCTTTTTTATCATAATTATTATTTATAAAGCCTTTAAAACAACCACAGCTGCAACAAAGTGATGTACACATGAAATTAAGAACATTTAAACACACAAAAAAAAAAAAATATATATATATATTTTTTTTTTAATACAGTAATTTCATATTTTTATTAAATATGATACGTTCGTAGGTCCCGTTGTTCTTAGGTCGATGGAGTCGTAAGTAGGGGGTTTGCTGTAGTTACATCAACCGGAGTTCACGTGTGGATGAAAGGCCAAACCGCATGATAAACTATTCGGTTTTACTGATATCCGGCTACATGTGTACAGGGCCTAAGTCCAAGTCCGTTATGCCTATGGTGCTGATGCTGCTGTCTGTAAACATCTGGACTGACTACAAGGGCTGATACATTCATCAATATCTCAGAACCATCAGCATGTTCCGGTCTACGCTCACCATATCTTTAAATGACTTTCAATCACTTTAACTCATCAAGGGATAAAATAGTGATTGTAAACAACGGCGTGCACTATAAAACTTGAAATATAGACAAAGTAATGCCGTTTGTTATAACAGGGATGAGGACAGTACTGACGATGTGTTTTACAGTCCAAGTGTATTGTGTTCTGGTTGTAACGTAGAAGTTTAGTCAGTACGTAACGAGGAAGTGTGCAGAGACACGCACCGAGCGCGCTTTTGTTAACCTGTATTTTTGTGTTTTGCAGTTTCAAAACTAAATTAATATGTTGCACAGGAGATGAGTTGGCCCATCTCTGCGTGAGTGCAGCTACAGCGTGCGCTCTCAGGACATTATTACCTGCAGTGTCCCCTCAGTGAGGAATGGACTTGGCAAAAGGGCCTTCTCCTACTCTGCTCCTGTTTCCTGGATATCTTACAAAAAGATCTGAAGCTCTTGACCTTGACCTCTCTAAGTGGCTTTAAACATCTGTTAAGTTCATGGGAAAAACCAATGCAGACATGTTCCTGTTTTTAGTTTTCTACACTGCCTTATAATCTAGTTTATTTTATTGTTTTTGCTACTTTTTCCTTTTGACTGTCCTTATGTTTTTATTTTTATTTTAACTTGTTAAAAAATTGTATACCTCTTTTATGATTGTCTATTGTTGTTGTTGTTGTTATCCACCGTTGTCATCACTCTTTATTAAAATCAGGTCTCGCTTGTAAATGAGTCCCCGAGGCTCAATGGGATGAGCCTGTATAAATAAAGGTTGAATGGATATCATATAAGATGGACGGTCTAAAGTACAAGTAGAAAGAACTTCTAAAACCTAATACAGCAAAGAAAAACAATATCAAGAATTACTTTAGAAGTTAAATATTAGGGGACTTCCGGCTGAATGGCGGTGGGATAAGTTGTGTTTAGGTGCGCTCCTGCGGAACTGGCCTGTTTTCCAACTAATGCCTGGCACTTTCTTCCGATTTTGACCGCAAACAATAGACAACTTACACATTTTACGCATATCTCTTGTTCGATCACTAAAATGCCACCAAAGCCTGCTAAAGGAGTAAGTTCGATCCAAGCTCACCTGCGGCCTGCTCCTCGTGGCGGAACCTCGAGCTGTCCTGGGTCACCTCCTCCGTCTGAAGCAGCAGCTGCCGCTGCAGTTTGTGATGTCGGCAGCCTCAAACAGGAGCTGCTGGTGGCTCTCAGAGAGGACTTTGTTGCTCCGGTTTCCTCCCACAGACCAAAAAACATGCTTGTTAGGCTGATTGGTGACTCTAAATTGACCCTAGGTGTGAGTTTGAGAGTGGATGGTTGTTTGGTGTGAGTGAGACAGGTCCCTCAGGTTCGTTCGATGTTCGTTCAAAAATAGCGTACGTGCTAACGTGCTAATTCCTAAGGAGCAAATTAATGAAAATTAATGCTAACGTTGACAAATGAATGCTAACGTGCTAACGTTCGCTTTAGTCTAAAAATTATTATGTTGTAATTTAGTACCTGTTCGATGTTCGTTGTTGTTGATCTATGTTCGATGTTGTTGTTGTTGTTCGTTCGTTCGTATCTCTCTGTTCACTCGTTGTAACTAACCCACGAGGACAAAATGGCCGGAGCCCTTTAAATAGTACTGCTTTACCTGTACGTATCCCTCCGCCACCAGCTGCGCTGCGGCTGTGTGTACATCCACCGGGAGCCCAGCCCCCACTCTCGCTGGCAATAGTTTTCCACTGTCATACGCATGCCCAACACATAACAGCCAAGGCAATCGCAATCCCCTCCCCCTCCTTGCCGCTTGCCATAATGACGCAGTTATGCCGTACCTCGATTATATATCTCCGCTCATTCTCAATCAGTTCATCTGGACAATTTCTTTTTAGTAGAAACGTTTCACCCTCACTCCAGAGGGCTTCGTCAGTCAGAGCAGTCCAAAGCAAACTGAAGCTACCCCACCAAGTAAACAACTTAAGTGGACCAACCAGTTTGCTGTAGCCAAGATGGTTTCTGGGGGCTTGTCCCTCGTCGACTCCTCCCAGGCAGGCAGACATGTCCAAAGTGGTTCAAGACCAGAAAGTTCATTCTCAATAGTCCAGGTATCAAATCCGCTCATTCTCAATCAGTTCATCTGGACAATTTCTTTTTAGTAGAAACGTTTCACCCTCACTCCAGAGGGCTTCGTCAGTCAGAGCAGTCCAAAGCAAACTGAAGCTACCCCACCAAGTAAACAACTTAAGTGGACCAACCAGTTTGCTGTAGCCAAGATGGTTTCTGGGGGCTTGTCCCTCGTCGACTCCTCCCAGGCAGGCAGACATGTCCAAAGTGGTTCAAGACCAGAAAGTTCATTCTCAATAGTCCAGGTATCAAATCCGCTCATTCTCAATCAGTTCATCTGGACAATTTCTTTTTAGTAGAAACGTTTCACCCTCACTCCAGAGGGCTTCGTCAGTCAGAGCAGTCCAAAGCAAACTGAAGCTACCCCACCAAGTAAACAACTTAAGTGGACCAACCAGTTTGCTGTAGCCAAGATGGTTTCTGGGGGCTTGTCCCTCGTCGACTCCTCCCAGGCAGGCAGACATGTCCAAAGTGGTTCAAGACCAGAAAGTTCATTCTCAATAGTCCAGGTATCAAATCCGCTCATTCTCAATCAGTTCATCTGGACAATTTCTTTTTAGTAGAAACGTTTCACCCTCACTCCAGAGGGCTTCGTCAGTCAGAGCAGTCCAAAGCAAACTGAAGCTACCCCACCAAGTAAACAACTTAAGTGGACCAACCAGTTTGCTGTAGCCAAGATGGTTTCTGGGGGCTTGTCCCTCGTCGACTCCTCCCAGGCAGGCAGACATGTCCAAAGTGGTTCAAGACCAGAAAGTTCATTCTCAATAGTCCAGGTATCAAATCCGCTCATTCTCAATCAGTTCATCTGGACAATTTCTTTTTAGTAGAAACGTTTCACCCTCACTCCAGAGGGCTTCGTCAGTCAGAGCATGAACTGATTGAGAATGAGCGGATTTGATACCTGGACTATTGAGAATGAACTTTCTGGTCTTGAACCACTTTGGACATGTCTGCCTGCCTGGGAGGAGTCGACGAGGGACAAGCCCCCAGAAACCATCTTGGCTACAGCAAACTGGTTGGTCCACTTAAGTTGTTTACTTGGTGGGGTAGCTTCAGTTTGCTTTGGACTGCTCTGACTGACGAAGCCCTCTGGAGTGAGGGTGAAACGTTTCTACTAAAAAGAAATTGTCCAGATGAACTGATTGAGAATGAGCGGATTTGATACCTGGACTATTGAGAATGAACTTTCTGGTCTTGAACCACTTTGGACATGTCTGCCTGCCTGGGAGGAGTCGACGAGGGACAAGCCCCCAGAAACCATCTTGGCTACAGCAAACTGGTTGGTCCACTTAAGTTGTTTACTTGGTGGGGTAGCTTCAGTTTGCTTTGGACTGCTCTGACTGACGAAGCCCTCTGGAGTGAGGGTGAAACGTTTCTACTAAAAAGAAATTGTCCAGATGAACTGATTGAGAATGAGCGGATTTGATACCTGGACTATTGAGAATGAACTTTCTGGTCTTGAACCACTTTGGACATGTCTGCCTGCCTGGGAGGAGTCGACGAGGGACAAGCCCCCAGAAACCATCTTGGCTACAGCAAACTGGTTGGTCCACTTAAGTTGTTTACTTGGTGGGGTAGCTTCAGTTTGCTTTGGACTGCTCTGACTGACGAAGCCCTCTGGAGTGAGGGTGAAACGTTTCTACTAAAAAGAAATTGTCCAGATGAACTGATTGAGAATGAGCGGATTTGATACCTGGACTATTGAGAATGAACTTTCTGCTCGATTATATACTTCTAATTGGGCTCGTTCGTAGGTCTCGCATCTAGTATGCCGTATAGCTCGATTACATATTTTTAACTTGGTTCGTTCGTAAGTCCCGTATTTTTTGCCGTATGTCAATGGCATTCTTTCAAAGTGGCTTGTTCGTAAGTCCGGGTTGCCATAGGTCGGGGGTTCCCTGTACTTTGTTTTACACTCAGGGAATGTCAGTATAATTAGTTATTATTATTATTCACGTTTAAAAATATAATCAGAGTGCTCTGTTTACACTCACGGATTTAATGGGTAGAAATAATAATCAGTGTGCTTTTTCTTTCATACTCAGGGAACGTTAGTATTATTAGTTATTATTATTATTATTATTATTATTATTATTATTCATGTTTAAAAATATAATCAGAGTGCTCTGTTCACATTCACGGATTTAATGGGTAGAAATGTAATTACTGTAGTGTGCTTTTTCTTTCATACTCAGGGAACGTTAATATTATTCGATATTATTATTATTATTATCATTCGTGTTTAAAAACATAATTAGAGTGCCTTGTTTACATTCACGGATTTAATGTTTAGAAATACAATTAGCCAGCTTTCTTTTTTTTTTCTCTCTCATAGTCGGGGAACGTTAGTATTATTAGTTATTATTATTATTCATGTTTAGAAATATAATTAGTGTGTTTTGTTTACATCCACAGATTTAATGTTTAGAATTATAATTAGTGTGTATTGTTTGCGTTCACGGGTTTAATGTTTAGAATTATAATTAGTGTGTTTTATTTACATTTAGGGATTTAATGTTTTGAATTATATTGTGTGCTTTGGTTCGCATTTGGGGAATGTTATTATTATTAGTTATTATTATTATCAATCACTGTTTTTTTTAAAGAGTTCTTGCTCTTCCAGATTAGTGCCTATTACATATTTTAAATCTTCTTTTCATTTAGCTAGTTCTGTGGGAGTCACCTGGTCAGGGCTGGACTGGGACAAAAAATCGGCCCGGGCATTTTGAGCAGAGTGGCCAGTGATGGCATAGTTACATTGAAAAAGTAACTTAGTTAAGTTACTGATTAGTCCTTGGGAAAAGTAACTTAGTTAAGTTACTGATTACTTGATTTGGAAAGTAACTAAGTTAGATTNAACTAAGTTAGATTACTAAGTTACTTTATTAGTTACTTTCAGCAGCTGCTAACAAGAACCCTCTGTCACAATACATAAAAAATTTAAATGTTTTAATAAAATAATTACCAATTAAAAATATTCAAAAAACATAATGGTCTTTCTTGACTTTATTAAACAGAAATACTTGTTTTTATAAAACAAAATAGTCTGAGTTCATTAAACATAAATACTTTTGATAAAAAATAAGGTATTTCTTGATTTCAATATCATAAATGAAGGTTGAATGAATAAAGAAATACTTGCTTTATATAAAAAATAGTGTCTTTACTTCACTAAACAAATAATATGTTTACAAAAAAGACTTATAAAATGATTATTTTGAAAATGTTTCAAGTGAACAATACGTTTGTATAGGCCAACTCTTTCAGGGATGAAGATGTTCACATCCTTGATAGAGAGGAACGATGGTTTGAGAGAGGAGTAAAGGAGGCCATCTTTGTGAAAAGAAACCGTCCATCATTAAACAGAGGTGGAGGCCTCCGGGTTCAACTGTCCCCCTCTTACAATGCTGTTGTTGCTAGTATCACTCAGCCCTCTGTGAATAGCAAACAACCATCAGGGTGCTAATGATCCATTGTTAGGCTGATGGTCCTCCTTGCTCATGTGAGCAGCTGGTTTCAGCTGTCATCAACAAACTGGTTGATCCACTGTGAGTAAAGTCAAGTCTATTTTATTTATATAGCACAGTTAAGGGCCAGTTTACACGGCGCGTATTTTGAGTGTAACCGCTACTTTCTCTTTGCGACTTTGCTTATCGCCTACACGACGCTGCTGGCCCCCCTCTTTGACTCCGATGGTTTTTGAACCCTGCTCTCAAGGTGGAAGTTTTTCGCAGACCCCCCGTTGATAATGTAAACATCTCCCGTGGAGCTTTTGTTTGAACACATGCACGCAGCACGCACGCGCAGACAGCCGGCATTTTAACAATGGCGGTGGACTGGACAGTGGACACACGCACCACTTTCTGAACTATAGCTGATGGAATATATTTTGATTCTCATATTTAATTATTCTACACCTTACCTGCATCTGTGTTGGAAGAGAGCCAGCTGCCTGGATCCAGTTGTCTGTTAACGAGGCAGTCGGACATTTCACGTGTCACGCTGCACTATAACATACTAAATGTGCTATATATTAACAGTTTAACAATAATAAACAGTATTTATGTTAGCGTGGGAGATATTTACATTTATCTGAGCTAAATGAAGCTATCTGGACTCGTTACGTCATGCCTAACATGCTGCATGTTGAAAATGAAGACACCAGGTTGATTTTTAATTTATTTGTTTATTCAACACCACAAACTCATGTCACAAACACTGAGAATTAAATTGAACACTTTTAAAAACACGTTAACCGAACTTTAATGAACTGGACTCTGTTGTTTTCATCCCACTGGACCCACATCCGAACCGCCGGTCCGCTTCGTGGAACAGCTTCGACCTCGCAGGAAAAAAATAAAAATAAAACCTCAGTTGGTTGTTCTGTGATCGAACTAAACACAAGGAAACATTCCGCTCATTCTCAATCAGTTCATCTGGACAGTTTCTTTTTAGTAGAAACGTTTCACCCTCACTCCAGAGGGCTTCGTCAGTCAGAGTAGTCCAAAGCAAACTGAAGCTACCCCACCAAGTAAACAACTTAAGTGGACCAACCAGTTTGCTGTAGCCAAGATGGTTTCTGGGGGCTTGTCCCTCGTCGACTCCTCCCAGGCAGGCAGACATGTCCAAAGTGGTTCAAGACAAGAAAGTTCATTCTCAATAGTCCAGGTATCAAATCCGCTCATTCTCAATCAGTTCATCTGGACAGTTTCTTTTTAGTAGAAACGTTTCACCCTCACTCCAGAGGGCTTCGTCAGTCAGAGTAGTCCAAAGCAAACTGAAGCTACCCCACCAACGTTTCTACTAAAAAGAAACTGTCCAGATGAACTGATTGAGAATGAGCGGATTTGATACCTGGACTATTGAGAATGAACTTTCTTGTCTTGAACCACTTTGGACATGTCTGCCTGCCTGGGAGGAGTCGACGAGGGACAAGCCCCCAGAAACCATCTTGGCTACAGCAAACTGGTTGGTCCACTTAAGTTGTTTACTTGGTGGGGTAGCTTCAGTGTGCTTTGGACTACTCTGACTGACGAAGCCCTCTGGAGTGAGGGTGAAACGTTTCTACTAAAAAGAAACTGTCCAGATGAACTGATTGAGAATGAGCGGATTTGATACCTGGACTATTGAGAATGAACTTTCTTGTCTTGAACCACTTTGGACATGTCTGCCTGCCTGGGAGGAGTCGACGAGGGACAAGCCCCCAGAAACCATCTTGGCTACAGCAAACTGGTTGGTCCACTTAAGTTGTTTACTTGGTGGGGTAGCTTCAGTTTGCTTTGGACTACTCTGACTGACGAAGCCCTCTGGAGTGAGGGTGAAACGTTTCTACTAAAAAGAAACTGTCCAGATGAACTGATTGAGAATGAGCGGATTTGATACCTGGACTATTGAGAATGAACTTTCTTGACAAGGAAACATTATTAAGAACATTGTTTACCTTGTAGCGCTGCTGTAAATCAGCTGATTCTCACGGACTAAAGTCAGACATGTTGACTCGGTTCGGGTCCAGTCAGCAACTGGTGTGCAGCTTGTAGCAGTCCCACTTGGTGTCAAATCTGTTGACTCTTATCCAAATTCCAGCTTTAACTTGTTGTTAACTTGTTGACAACAACTTGTAGTAGCTGAACTTTTAGCCAGAGAGGAAAACAGGCTGCCTCGTGTGCTCTGTTTACCTCAGGCAGCAGTGGCACGCATGCGCAGTAGTGAAGGTTCCAAAAATCACAGCGCCATCTAACGGCCCAGCATGGTAACTACAGTAAATTCATGAGTACGGGGGGTGGGGGGGAGAGAGTCGTATCCACAGAATTCGCCCATGTCAACGCAAAACTTTCAACCTAATTAACATACCCAAAAGTTGCGTTTCCCCCACACAGTGTCCGTGTAAACAGGGCCTAGAACAGATAAACTGTTATCAAGGTGCTTCACACACACACACAACACAAAAGAGGTTTAAAAATGTACAGAACAGTATCACACACCAATGGTAAAAATTATGATATTAACAGCGGTAAAAGTATAATAAAAATGTATAAGAACAATATTAAAATGAAAACACAGTAAAAAAAATATATACACTACGTCAGCTCACACAGTTTGAAATAATAGAGAAAAGATGATTTTTTTAGCAGGGATTTGAACATGTGAAGGGAGGAGGCCTGTCTAATGTTGGGGGGCAGGTTGTTCCACAGTTTCCACAGTGAGAGGGTGATATTTACAAGACTGAGCTGAATACAGCACCTCAGACTGAGGAAGTCTTTCTGATGAAAGATGAAACGTTTCTACAATTGTTTTGTTTTGTTTTTTGAATGTCCAGAGGCCCAGACATAGTTTTTTTTTAGATTTTTACCTGGATTATTGAGCATGCATCAGGGTCATCAGCACAGACTCCTTAGCTCCTTAGCTGCAGGTGGATTTCCTTGAAGAGGAAGAACAGCTGCTAACTTTGTTCCAGACTGGAAATAACACACAAAGAGGTAAAAAAAAAGTTAATAAGATTATAATTTTAAATTAAAAAGGTAATAGTACAGTAATAGTAAAAGAACAATACCTCTTTTTGAGCGGTTGAGGTGGTTGAATCTCTCATCATCTCTCATCATCAGGGCTCCAGGACATGCTGACACTATCAGTCTGAGTTTTTTCCTTAAGTGCTGAAGTGTTGACGTGATAGAAGACGTCTTAGCAACGTTCAGTAAAGCCTGCACATCAACAACATTTCAGACATGATTCAGAGATTTAAAAACTCCTACAATTTGTGTTATTGATCTGGACTGATTTGAATTACCTGATAAAAGTTGCAGCTGCTGTGATCGGTGTTTACAAGCTGTTTTCTTCGTTCACGTTCGGATGATGTGGTTAGTCCGTTCAAGTGACGTGTTGCTGCTGCAGATCCAGTCTTGTGAAACAGCGTCCATGCACAGCTTTAATTTGCGCTGGTCTTTTAACAAGAAAACAGGAGACCGCAACGACATGCTAATGCTAACGCGTGCTGCAAGATGCCGTGCTGAAACTCAGGTCGCATAGAGCAGACGTCACGTCACTCCTTGAGTCCTGTCTTTTTATCACTCGTCCTCCTCTCAGCTGCAGGTAGGAGGAACTTCTCCTCAGCTCCGTGTGAGAGCGCCTCAGTCCAGTTTCTGTCAGGCACGCTGGTGTCAGGTTTCACAGCCGCCGCAGCAGGTGATGCGAGTAAAGGGGAGGGGCTGGTCGGGCCGCCAAAGAGTGCTGAGAGATTTCATTGGATTAGCTCGATGTCGTTCAAGAAAATCAACCAATCGGCCGTCGCGATTGACAAAAAAATTGCTATAATTAATTTTTTTGGTTCATGAGTGACAGGACCGCCCGGGCGGCCCAAAAATCACAGACGACCCAGCGGGCATTTGCCCGGTGTGCCCAATGGCCAGTCCTGCACCTGGTACAGGTTGTGATGTGGTGCCATTTGACCGTAAGGACAAGTTTTCTAGTGACTCCTGTTGGAGTCTGCACAGTCCCTTCATTTGGGGAAGGGCCAAGTGCACGTGTGGGAGGGGGGGTCTTTTCTTTTTTTTTCTTTTTTTTTCCTTTTTTTTCCTGCGGTGGGGGCGGGGATAGGGAAGGATGGCAATACTGTATTTTACAACCCTTATTATGAACAACAGGTCACATGTCTGTTGATTTGAAAGCTTCCTCAACATCATCTGCTGTCAGATTCCTAAGCTGGAATGTTAAAGGTCTTCACACTGGGACTACCAGGATTTTTTAATTAGTACAATATTTACCAGATGTAGCCAATAGGCTATATGCCACGGACTTCCTTTTTAGCACTTCCGCATTCATGGGCCAGAGGGCGCACTTCCGGTTCACAGCCACAGAATGGCGATCTTTACACAATCTCTGCAGGACTTGCCGACAGTCAATGTGTACAGAATTATTCAGACCTTTGTCTAAAGCGCACATCTAAGAAAGACAAAGGATTTAAGCTTTATGTGTCCAACTACATAAATAACTATGAAGGTAAGTCTGTATTTGTTTTCAGTTCACCAAACTGCATCATGTAGGCTAACACAGCTAACATAGTTAACCCTTGCTAAATTGTTGAGTAAACGTGTTTTGTCTGTACATTTCTGATTTAACACAAATGTTAGTTTCAAACAAGGAGGCAGGAGAAGTCAGGGCTGAGTGTTTACAGTCCATGAGGAGCAGCAGAAGCCCCACTGTTTGAGTCAAAGGCACCTGACAGTTCAGTTTCAAACAAGGAGGCAGGAGATTTAGACCAGATTTAGAAACAAAAGTTATTTTAATTTAATTATTTTAATTCAAGTTTGTGTACAAAACTTGAGTTGAAGTTAAATATCAGACAATATAAACTCTTTATATTCAACACATGTCTGCTATATGGTTTTGTGAATCTCACTGTTTATAGCAGCTCTTAATAAGAGATGTTTTCTTTCACTGGACAGGACACCGTAGTGATGATGATGAGGAGGGAGCCAGCTGGTCCAGCCTGGATGTTTGTGAGCTGAGATCGGATCCAAACACTCTCCACTGATGACGAAGGACATGTGATCCATGTGGATGGTTGAACAGAAGAGCTGCTTCATCACTTACCTTTGTCTGACTGATTAATGTTTTTAAATCTCCATTAGCTGTCGAGGAAGCTGTGACTTAAAGTCAGAAGCTGTAATGCTATAAACTGTTTAAATCTTGTGCCTCAAACGTTTTCTACAGTAATGTAACATCATCATCAAATTTGTTTTTAATAAACTGGCTAAAATAAAACTGAACTCTAAGCCTGTCTTAAATCAACATACACATTTTTTTGGGTGATAATATGAAGACAAAGTCAGAATGTTTTGAACATTTTATTTTCTTACAAGTAGTAAGTAGTGTGACTGTAGTGTCAGGGTACAGTAGTCCTGAAGTATGCAGGTAGATTTTTATGCATCTGCTCTTCAGGTATCGGGTCCTAATTGAGCCGAGTACTGTCAAAAAGTTGCAGTGATAATCCGCCTGACCGTGGACTGATGGACACCGTACCGGTCAGCAAGGTCCCGTTGCTTTCATCCAAGGTCAAGGTCATTTAAGAACAGGAAGAACTCAACGGGCTGCAGGATATTGGTTGACGGGGTGGTGTGGATAAATAATCAATAAATAACACTGAACAACTGGTAATAACTAATAATTCAATCTCAATGTCACTACTTGTGCAATAACCTGTCACACAACCTGTGTAATGTTGATTATGTGTAGTGTATATATATATATATATATATATATATATATATATTATATATATATAACTATGTGCATGTTAGCTTGTACTGTATTACTAGTTTGAAATACTTACAGTAGTTCATTCAAATTCATCCTGCTGCATCATTACTGTATATCCAACCATGTTTACTGTCTCTCTTCAGGACTTTGTGAATATTATAATTACTTTTTCACTTTGCATGCTTTTAGTATAGTTTGATTTTTAGCAAGTCAAATCTGCTCTTCTCATCCTGAGCACTTCATTGTACTGTACTGTTAACTCTGTGTTAACCTGTATATGACAAATAAACACAACTTGAACTTGATGGGGAGTTCCTCTCATCTCATTCTTGGTGAACACCGACCATGAATGGCAGAGCAGCGCAGTCATGGGTCAGAAACACATCAGGAGGTCAGATGATGCAAACCTGAAAAAACAAAAAAGTGTTCATATTTACCTACATAACGTAAAAAACCAAACAGAGAACTCTTTATGAGAGTTATGCTTTAAAATAAATAATTACATCTCAGGAAATAAAAGTTTAATTGAAGTGAAACAGTTCTGGTTTCATATTAAAGGAAACTGCAGAGAATATTTCAGAGGTGTAACAGCCCTGAAGTTACTAGGAGTTTACAAACATATTTACAGATTAGAAAACTGTTAAAATCTGAATATTATTTTAAAAGTATGTAGTTACAAACTTTTATTAAATCACTCATCATGACTCCAACATTAAATCTACAAGTGCAGGATGTGGAGTCGAGTCATATTCATGTTTCTTACTGAGCTGCAGCTGTGTTCTCCTCCTCCTCGCTGTCCTCTCTGCTGCTTCTCTCCCAAAGCCCCGGTCATGGAAGTGGAAGGGAGAATTATTCCACTGGAACAATGCAGGTACAGCTCATTTTTAACCACTGTTTGATGCTGGCTCTTGAATATTCTGAGGTTTAAAACGCCAGCTACAACCGAGTGTTAGCTTTAAGGCTAACTCGGTTAGCCACGAACTCTGGCATTAAAATATAAAAAACTAAGCGCTCTATTGTCCCTGCTATTCACTGGACACAACGGCACACAACAAATCTCTCTTGTTGTACCAGTAGCTCGCAGATAATTTACCTTTTGTGTCTTTTACATGGTCTAGTTCTAGAAGCTACCGCTAACAACAACTGCTGTCGACCAGAACCGGAAGTGTAGCGTAGAGCCCAGATTTTAACGGAAGTACGTCACCACTACCCGTGGCATATACCCTATTGGCTCTTCCCTTGAGATACTGATCAGGCTGCAGAGTTTTCTTCTGAATGTAAATGAAGGGGGATGATGGGTGTTCTTAACAGTTTGAAAATGCCTTGTGAGCTTGGGTCTATTGTTTGCGAATGAATGGCAAACATTCCAATGTAATTGGCTAATGGCTGCACCTTCTGCAACATTTTGGCTGACTGGCAGATTCACATGTGTTGTGACAAATGTAGAAAGGAGATGTTGTGTGTGTATATATATATATATATATATATATATATATATATATATATATATATATATATATATATATATATATATATATATATATAAATATATGTACATTACAACATATAATTTCATTTGAGCTGCTTCCTTCAGGGCGAAGGTACGGCCTTCCTTTATTCTCAAGAAACAGAACAAAATTTTCTTTCATACCACAAGCAATTAAATCAATAAATAATACTAAGGTATCATGACTTACTGAGCACAAATGTCTTGGCTACACCTTCTGCAACATTTTGGCTGACTGGCAGATTCACATGTGTTGTGACAAATGTAGAAAGGAGATGTTGTATATATATATATATATATATATATATATATATATATATATATATATATATATATATATATATATATATATATATATATATATATATATATATATATATATATATATATATATATATATATATATATATATATATATATATATATATATAAATATATGTACATTACAACATATAATTTCATTTGAGCTGCTTCCTTCAGGGCGAAGGTACGGCCTTCCTTTATTCTCAAGAAACAGAACAAAATTTTCTTTCATACCACAAGCAATTAAATCAATAAATAATACTAAGGTATCATGACTTACTGAGCACAAATGTCTTGGCTACACCTTCTGCAACATTTTGGCTGACTGGCAGATTCACATGTGTTGTGACAAATGTAGAAAGGAGATGTTGTATATATATATATATATATATATATATATATATCCCTCGACTTATGGTGGCCTCGACTTACAACGTTTCGGCTATACGAACGTGTGTAGAAATGGAACTCGTTCGTAAGTCGGGGATCACCTGTACAATCCCACCTTCAGATAAAAGTGGCCAATACAGGTAGTCCTCGACTTACAACGTTTCGGATATACGAACGGGTGTAGAAATGGAACTCGTTCGTAAGTCGGGGATCACCTGTACATTCCCGCCTTCAGATAAAAGTGACCAATACAATCCCACCTTCAGATAAAAGTGGCCAATACAGGTAGTCCTCGACTTACAACGTTTCGGCTATACGAACGTGTGTAGAAATGGAACTCGTTCGTAAGTCGCGGATCACCTGTACAATCCCACCTTCAGATAAAAGTGACCAATACAGGTAGTCCTCGACTTACGGCGTTTCGGCTATACGAACGGGTGTAGAAATGGAACTCGTTCGTAAGTCGGGGATCACCTGTACAATCCTGTCTTCAGATAAAAGTGACCAATACAATCCCACCTTCAGATAAAAGTGTCCAATACAATCCCACCTTCAGATAAAAGTGGCCAATACAGGTAGTCCTCGACTTACGGCGTTTCGGCTATACGAATGGGTGTAGAAATGGAACTCGTTCGTAAGTCGGGGATCACCTGTACAATCCCGCCTTCAGATGAAAGTGACCAATACAATCACATTACAGGTAGTCCCGACTGAGTTCCGTTCCTGCGAGTTGCTCGTAACACGAAAATTCGTAAGTTGGAACACGAAGCACATGTTCTCGTAAGTCCGGATTTTCGCTCGTAAGTTGGAACATTTATGCTAGCGCTACTACAAACACTCGTTTTTCATCAAAAACGTTCATATTAGTTCATGAACATGGTCGGAAACGTGTTTCCAAACGGTTAGCTAACACACTTTCATCTTAAAACACAAAAAAGTGCTGTATTTTTTACAAATTTACTTCTCTTTCGCCAGCTCGTAAGTCCGGGACCTCGTATGTAAGAGTGCTCGTAAGTCAGTCGGGGACTACCTGTATACATATATACATACTGTATATACATATACTGTATACATATATACAGACTGTATATACATATACTGTATATATATATATACATATACTGTATATATATACATAT
>JBBPBX010025978.1:0-38454 GCA_038048925.1 Garcialebias charrua
TTGCCATTTTGGTTCTACAATTAAAGTAGACAAGGTAGCCAGTTTGATTTAATAAGCACATTAGGTAAAGCGGCCATTTTGATTGAACATGCAAGTTGGGTGAAGCGGCCATTTTGGCATTCACACATGCATTTTCTCAGGAAATGCAATCTAGTGTTACAATTACATCTGTTACTATCCTGATTCCGTACGTTTTTTGGCACGCTACTCCTCCTACAGTTTTTGTGCTATTTCAACAATTCATATATCAAAATGTTCAGCTCATTCAGGACATGATGGCTATGACTTTTGGTATTGGTGCAACTTTAGCTTTTTGAAATATTCAGCCTTTTCGGCCATTTTTTTCCCATTGAAAATGAATGGAGCTCAAATGAACTCAATGAGCTCATTTTACATCCTTGATATCTTTGGAACTCATTACAATATTTCACTACTCCTTTCACATTTTGGACCAACTCAACTTCCTTCAGCTACCTTGTACATTTTTTAAAAATATTTCGGCTACTTTCAGCTAATTTCAACTGTTTCTACAACGACTTTGCGATCTTTTCAGCTTAATGCAGCTTACTTCAACATTGTTGTACTTATACTGACTTATGATCATTATGCTCCTTTCAGCAAATTTTTGAAAGATTAAGATATTTTTGCTATTTTAGCTACTATTTAGCTGTTTATGCAAATTTCAGCTTTTTCAGCTATTTCAACAATTTTTTTTAATCAATCCAACTTTTTTCAGCCTAATTCAGCAAAACCATGTTCTACCAACTTCCTTCTGGTAATTTAAGATATTTTCTGCTTGTTTTAGCTGTTGTTCAGCTGTTTTTGACCAATTTCAGCTGATGGCTGCCAATGTTACTTTCAAATGGCTTTAACTCAGCCATCTTTATTCATAGAGAGCTGAAATTTGGTGAGGTTGTAGCTATGGACAATCTCTAACATACATTAGGTGAAGCGGCCATTTTGATTGAACATGCAAATTAGGTGAGGCAGCCATTTTGGTTCAATATACATGGCAGTTACTTGCCTTGCAAAGTAAGTCAATGCATGTATTGTTGCCATTTTGGTTCTACAATTAAAGTAGGTGAGGTAGCCAATTTGATTTAACAAGCATATTAGGTGAAGCGGCCGTTTTGATTGAACATGCAAGTTGGGTGAAGCGGCCATTTTGGCATTCACACATGCATTTTCTCAGGAAATGCAATCTAGTTATTATTATTATTATCTACAGTTTATAGATGTTACTATCTTCATTCCGTACGTTTTTTGGCATGTAACTACTCGCACAGTTTTGGTGCGATTTCAACAATTCATATATCAAAATGTTCAGCTCATTTAGGACAATCCGGCTATGACTTTTGGTAATGCTGCAACTTTAGCTTTTTGAGATATTCAGCCTTTTCGGCCATCTTTTTCCCATTGAAAATGAATGGAGCTAAAATGAAATGGCCGTTTGGGGGCTTTATTATATCCTAAATCTCACCAAATTTGGCAGACTCATCACTCAGACATGCAGGAGTAACAAATGATCAAAACCTCATGTTTTCATATATGATGAAGGGGCGTGGCCTGGCCTCAAAGTTAGGTATCTCGCCATGAAAAACGAAACACTAATAGCACCTACACGAAAACTGTCTAATACATCAAACCTTCAGTGATTGACCCACAACCAGTCCCCTGCAATACTGAATGGTCAAATCATGACATTAATTAAGCCACGCCCCCTCACAACAGGAAGTGTACAGTTGTACATTGAACGTCCCGATCGGACACCTGTTACCTAATCAGCGTGACGGTCTGTCCAGTGACCAAAGACATGTTGCTGTAACAAGCTTTCCAACACTGACCGTTTTGGGTGGAGCATGTGGGCGTGGCAATATGGCGAATCAGACGTAACGCCATCACAAACGAAACACTAATAGCACCTACACGAAAACTGTCTAATACATCAAACCTTCAGTGATATACCCACATCCGGTCCCCTGCAATACTGACTGGTCAAATCATGACAATAACTAAGCCACGCCCCCTCACAACAGGAAGTGTACAGTTGTACATTGAACGTCCGGATTGGACACCTGTTACCTAATCAGCGTGACGGTCTGTCCAGTGACCAAAGACATAGTGTTGTAACAAGCTTTCCAACAATGACTGTTTTGGGTGGAGCATGTGGGCGTGGCGATGTGGCGAATCAGACGTAACGCCGTCACAATACGTTTGGCCTTTGGGGAGCTTTATCATATCCCAAAACTCACCAAATTTGGCAGACTCGTCAGGACTGGTGAAAAATTACATATTTTGGGGGCGTGGCCAAAATTGCAACAGAAACGGCTCAAGAGCGCCACCTAGAATATTTCAAACTACCCTCCGCATTGGCCTTAGTTTCACGTAGGATCATGAAATTTGGTACACCTCCCCGATTCACCAAGGCGCACAGAAAACCCTCTGGCACCAACGTTGTACGATGAAAGGAAAGGCGACATTTTCGGCCATTTTTATCCCATTGAAAATGAATGGAGCTAAAATGAAATAGCATTTTGGGGGCTTTTTCATATCCCAAAACTCACCAAAATTGGCAGACTCATCAGGACTGGTGAACGATTACATATTTTGGGGGCGTGGCCAAAATTTCAAAAGAAACGGCTCAAGAGCGCCACCTAGAAAATTTCAAACTACCCTCCGCATTGGCCTTAGTTTCACGTAGGATCATGAAATTTGGTACACTTGTCCAATTCCCCAAGACGCACAGAAAACCCTCTGGCGTCAACGTTGTACGATAAATGGGAAGGCGGCCATTTTGGAATGTGGACCAAATTGGGTGCGCGCGTTAGGTGCCGAACGGGTACGGGAAAGGCACGAGAGTGTTTCAGGGTGGACCAGCTGGACTTCCCGCGGTCGTCGCGAGAAGGGCGGAGCGGCGCTAAGGCATTCACACGTGCATTTTCGTAGGAAATGCGGTTTTTCTAGTGTTACAATTACATCTGTTACTATCCTGATTCCGTACGTTTTTTGGCACGCTACTCCTCCTACAGTTTTTGTGCTATTTCAACAATTCATATATCAAAATGTTCAGCTCATTTAGGACATGATGGCTATGACTTTTGGTATTGGTGCAACTTTAGCTTTTTGAAATATTCAGCCTTTTCGGCCATTTTTTTCCCATTGAAAATGAATGGAGCTCAAATGAACTCAATGAGCTCATTTTGCATCCTTGATATCTTTGGAACTCATTACAATATTTCACTACTCCTTTCACATTTTGGACCAACTCAGCTTCCTTCAGCTACCTTGTACATTTAAAAAAATATTTCGGCTACTTTCAGCTACTTTCAGCTGTTTCTTCAACGACTTTGCAATCTTTTCAGCTTAATGCAGCTTACTTCAACATTGTTGTACTTATACTGACTTATGATCATTATGCTCCTTTCAGCAAATTTTTGAAAGATTAAGATATTTTTGCTATTTTAGCTACTATTTAGCTGTTTATGCAAATTTCAGCTTTTTCAGCTATTTCAACAATTTTTTTTAATCAATCCAACTTTTTTCAGCCTAATTCAGCAAAACCATGTTCTACCAACTTCCTTCTGGTAATTTAAGATATTTTCTGCTTGTTTTAGCTGTTGTTCAGCTGTTTTTGACCAATTTCAGCTGATGGCTGCCAATGTTACTTTCAAATGGCTTTAACTCAGCCATCTTTATTCATAGAGAGCTGAAATTTGGTGAGGTTGTAGCTATGGACCATCTCTAACATACATTAGGTGAAGCAGCCATTTTGATTGAACATGCAAATTAGGTGAGGCCGCCATTTTGGTTCAATATACAAGGCAGTTACTTGCCTTGCAAAGTAAGTCAATGCATGTATTGTTGCCATTTTGGTTCTACAATTAAAGTAGGTGAGGTAGCCATTTTGATTTAACAAGCATATTAGGTGAAGCGGCCGTTTTGATTGAACATGCAAATTAGGTGAAGCGGCCATTTTGATTGAACATGCAATTTAGGTGAAGTGGCCATTTTGGTTCAATATACAAGGCAGTTAATTGCCTTGCGAAGTAAGTCAATGCATGTATTGTTACCATTTTGGTTCTACAATTTAAGTAGACAAAGTAACCATTTTGATTTAATAAGCACATTAGGTAAAGCGGCCATTTTGATTGAACATGCAAGTTGGGTGAAGCGGCCATTTTGGCATTCACACATGCATTTTCTCAGGAAATGCAATCTAGTTGTGTGAATGCCACATAGGCATTCACACTATAGTGATTGTGTTTATATTTATTATTATTAGATAATCTTAGATGTTACTATCCTGATTCCGTACGTTTTTTGGCACGCTACTCCTCCTACAGTTTTTGTGCTATTTCAACAATCCATATATCAAAACGTTCAGCTCGATTAGGACAATCCGGCTATGACTTTTGGTATTGGTGCAACTTTAGCTTTTTGAAATATTCAGCCTTTTCGGCCATTTTTTTCCCATTGAAAATGAATGGAGCTCATTTTACATCCTTGATATCTTTGGAACTCATTACAATATTTCACTACTCCTTTCACATTTTGGACTAGCTCAGCTTCCTTCAGCTTCCTTGTACAAAATTTAAAAAAAAATTCAGCTACTTTCAGCTAATTTCAGCTGTTTCTTCAACTGCTTTGTGCTCTTCTCAGCTTTATGCAGCTTACTTCAACATTTTTGTACTTCTACTGACTTATTTCTGCTAATTTCAGATCATTATGCTCCTTTCAGCTAATTTTTCAAAGATTAAGATATTTTAGCTATTTTAGCTACTATTTAGCTGTTTTATGCAAATTTCAGCTTTTTCAGCTATTTCAACAATTTTTTTTAATCAATCCAACTTTTTTCAGCCTAATTCAGCAAAACCATGCTCTACCAACTTCCTTCTGGTAATTTAAGATAATTTCTGCTTGTTTTAGCTGTTGTTCAGCTGTTTTTGGCCAATTTCAGCTTTTTCAGATAATTTCAACTTTATTTTGCTTATTTCTACTTATTTCAGATTTTTTTCAATTTCAGATTGTTTCAGATACTTCATATTATGCTGCTTTGTGCTTATTTCTGCTAGTTTCAGCTTCTTCTGCTATTTTAGCTACTATTAAGCTGTTTTTATGCTAATTTAGGCTTGTTTCAACAAATTCCACATTATTTGAACTCATTTCAACTTTTTCCAGCCAAATTCTGCAAAAATGTACTCTCTCTACTAATTTCTAAGACATTTAAGCTTCTTTCTGCTATTTCAGATAATATTCAGCTGTTTTTGCTATCTTAAGCTTTTTTCAGATAATTTCAACTTTATTTTGCTTATTTCTGCTTAGTTCAGATTTTTTCAGATTTCAGATTGTTTCAGATATTTTAGATTATTCAGATTATGCTGCTTTGTGCTTATTTCTGCTAGTTTTAGCTTCTTCTGCTATTTTAGCTACTATTAAGCTGTTTTTATGCTAATTTAGGCTTGTTTCAACAAATTCCACATTATTTGAACTTATTTCAACATTTTCCAGCCTAATTCTGCTAAACTGTACTCTCGCTACTAATTTCTAAGACATTTAAGCTTCTTTCTGCTATTTCAGATAAAATTCAGCTGTTTTTGCTATCTTAAGCTTTTTTCAGATAATTTCAACTTTATTTTGCTTATTTCTGCTTAGTTCAGATTTTTTCAGATTTCAGATTGTTTCAGATATTTCAGATTATTCACAATTATGCTATTTCTAATTACTTCAGATAATTGATGCTTATTTCTGCTACTTTAGATAATATTCAGCTGTTTATGCTATCTTAAGCTTTTTTCAGATAATTTCCACTTTTTTTGCTTATTTCAGATTATTTCAGATTTCAGATTGTTTAAGATGTTTCAGATTATTCCCAATTAGGCTCTTACTAATTCCTTCTTCTGATTCAAGCTTATTTCTGATATATTAGATAATATTTAGCTGTTTTTGTTCAATTTCAGCTGATGGTCGCCAACGCTACATTCAAATGGCTTTAACTCAGCCATCTTTATACATAGAGAGCTGAAATTTGGTGAGGTTGTAGCTAAGGACATTCTCTATCATGTATTGAATCCAAATCAAAAATCCAAGATGGCCGACAATGCAAAAAAGTAAAAATACCATAAAATGGTCAATTTTACTGATATTGAGCTGAAACTTGGTGTAGTGATAGCTGAGAATGTTTCCTATCAAATGCAATATCAAAATCAAAAATCCAAGATGGCCGCCAACGCTACTTTCAAATGGCTTTAACTCAGCCATCATTATACACAGAGAGTCGAAATTTGGTGAGGTTGTAGCTAAGGACATTATCTATCATGTACGGAATCCAAATCAAAAATCCAAGATGGCCGACAAAGTAAAACATTAAAAAACTGTAAAAATCCAAGATGGCCGCCAACGCTACATTCAAATGGCTTTAACTCAGCCATCTTTATTCATAGAGAGCTGAAATTTGGTGAGGTTGTAGCTAAGGGAATCCTCTATCATGTACGGAATCCAAATCAAAAATCCAAGATGGCAGACAAAGCAAAACATTAAAAATACTGTAAAATCCAAGATGGCCACCAACGCTACTTTCAAATGGCTTTAACTCAGCCATCATTATACATAGAGAGCCGAAATTTGGTGAGGTTGTAGCTGAGGGAATCCTCTATCATGTACGGAATCCAAATCAAAAATCCAAGATGGCCGACAAAGCAAAACATTAAAAATACTGTAAAATCCAAGATGGCCACCAACGCTACTTTCAAATGGCTTTAAATCAGCCATATTTATTCATAGAGAGCCGAAATTTGGTGAGGTTGTAGCTATGGACATTCTTTATCATGCATTAGGTGAAGCGGCCATTTTGATTGAATATGCAAATTAGGTGAAGTGGCCATTTTGGTTCAATATACAAGGCAGTTAATTGCCTTGCGAAGTAAGTCAATGCATGTATTGTTACCATTTTGGTTCTACAATTTAAGTAGACAAGTTAGCCATTTTGATTTAATAAGCACATTAGGTAAAGCGGCCATTTTGATTGAACATGCAAGTTGGGTGAAGCGGCCATTTTGGCATTCACACATGCATTTTCTCAGGAAATGCAATCTAGTGTTACAATTACATCTGTTACTATCCTGATTCCGTACGTTTTTTGGCACGCTACTCCTCCTACAGTTTTTGTGCTATTTCAACAATTCATATATCAAAATGTTCAGCTCATTTAGGACATGATGGCTATGACTTTTGGTATTGGTGCAACTTTAGCTTTTTGAAATATGAAGCCTTTTCGGCCATTTTTTTCCCATTGAAAATGAATGGAGCTCAAATGAACTCTATGAGCTCATTTTACATCCTTGATATCTTTGGAACTCATTACAATATTTCACTACTCCTTTCACATTTTGGACCAACTCAGCTTCCTTCAGCTACCTTGTACATTTTTTAAAAATATTTTGGCTACTTTCAGCTAATTCCAGCTGTTTCTTCAATGATTTTGCGATCTTTTCAGCTTAATGCAGCTTACTTCAACATTTTTATACTTCTACTGACTTATTTATGCTAATTTCAGATCATTATGCTCCTTTCAGCTAATTTTTGAAAGATTAGGATATTTTTGCTATTTTAGCTACTATTTAGCTGTTTATGCAAATTTCACCTTTTTCAACTATTTCAAACAATTTTTTTTAATCAATCCAACTTTTTTCAGCTTAATTCAGCAAAACCATGTTCTACCAACTTCCTTCTGGTAATTTAAGATATTTTCTGCTTATTTTAGCTGTTGTGCAGCTGTTTTTGGCCAATTTCAGCTGATGTCTGCCAACGCTACTTTCAAATGGCTTTAACTCAGCCATCTTTATTCATAGAGAGCTGAAATTTGGTGAGGTTGTAGCTATGGACAATCTCTAACATACATTAGGTGAAGCGGCCATTTTGATTGAACATGCAAGTTGGGTGAAGCGGCCATTTTGGCATTCACACATGCATTTTCTCAGGAAATGCAATCTAGTTGTGTGAATGCCACATAGGCATTCACACTATAGTGATTGTGTTTATATTTATTATTATTAGATAATCTTAGATGTTACTATCCTGATTCCGTACGTTTTTTGGCACGCTACTCCTCCTACAGTTTTTGTGCTATTTCAACAATCCATATATCAAAACGTTCAGCTCGATTAGGACAATCCGGCTATGACTTTTGGTATTGGTGCAACTTTAGCTTTTTGAAATATTCAGCCTTTTCGGCCATTTTTTTCCCATTGAAAATGAATGGAGCTCATTTTACATCCTTGATATCTTTGGAACTCATTACAATATTTCACTACTCCTTTCACATTTTGGACTAGCTCAGCTTCCTTCAGCTTCCTTGTACAAAATTTAAAAAAAAAATTCAGCTACTTTCAGCTAATTTCAGCTGTTTCTTCAACTGCTTTGTGCTCTTTTCAGCTTTATGCAGCTTACTTCAACATTTTTGTACTTCTACTGACTTATTTCTGCTAATTTCAGATCATTATGCTCCTTTCAGCTAATTTTTCAAAGATTAAGATATTTTAGCTATTTTAGCTACTATTTAGCTGTTTTATGCAAATTTCAGCTTTTTCAGCTATTTCAACAATTTTTTTTAATCAATCCAACTTTTTTCAGCCTAATTCAGCAAAACCATGCTCTACCAACTTCCTTCTGGTAATTTAAGATAATTTCTGCTTGTTTTAGCTGTTGTTCAGCTGTTTTTGGCCAATTTCAGCTTTTTCAGATAATTTCAACTTTATTTTGCTTATTTCTACTTATTTCAGATTTTTTTCAATTTCAGATTGTTTCAGATACTTCATATTATGCTGCTTTGTGCTTATTTCTGCTAGTTTCAGCTTCTTCTGCTATTTTAGCTACTATTAAGCTGTTTTTATGCTAATTTAGGCTTGTTTCAACAAATTCCACATTATTTGAGCTCATTTCAACTTTTTCCAGCCTAATTCTGCAAAAATGTACTCTCTCTACTAATTTCTAAGACATTTAAGCTTCTTTCTGCTATTTCAGATAATATTCAGCTGTTTTTGCTATCTTAAGCTTTTTTCAGATAATTTCAACTTTATTTTGCTTATTTCTGCTTAGTTCAGATTTTTTCAGATTTCAGTTTGTTTCAGATATTTTAGATTATTCAGATTATGCTGCTTTGTGCTTATTTCTGCTAGTTTTAGCTTCTTCTGCTATTTTAGCTACTATTAAGCTGTTTTTATGCTAATTTAGGCTTGTTTCAACAAATTCCACATTATTTGAACTTATTTCAACATTTTCCAGCCTAATTCTGCTAAACTGTACTCTCGCTACTAATTTCTAAGACATTTAAGCTTCTTTCTGGTATTTCAGATAAAATTCAGCTGTTTTTGCTATCTTAAGCTTTTTTCAGATAATTTCAACTTTATTTTGCTTATTTCTGCTTAGTTCAGATTTTTTCAGATTTCAGATTGTTTCAGATATTTCAGATTATTCACAATTATGCTATTTCTAATTACTTCAGATAATTGATGCTTATTTCTGCTACTTTAGATAATATTCAGCTGTTTATGCTATCTTAAGCTTTTTTCAGATAATTTCCACTTTTTTTGCTTATTTCAGATTATTTCAGATTTCAGATTGTTTAAGATGTTTCAGATTATTCCCAATTAGGCTCTTACTAATTCCTTCTTCTGATTCAAGCTTATTTCTGATATATTAGATAATATTTAGCTGTTTTTGTTCAATTTCAGCTGATGGCCGCCAACGCTACATTCAAATGGCTTTAACTCAGCCATCTTTATACATAGAGAGCTGAAATTTGGTGAGGTTGTAGCTAAGGACATTCTCTATCATGTATTGAATCCAAATCAAAAATCCAAGATGGCCGACAATGCAAAAAAGTAAAAATACCATAAAATGGTCAATTTTACTGATATTGAGCTGAAACTTGGTGTAGTGATAGCTGAGAATGTTTCCTATCAAATGCAATATCAAAATCAAAAATCCAAGATGGCCGCCAACGCTACTTTCAAATGGCTTTAACTCAGCCATCATTATACACAGAGAGTCGAAATTTGGTGAGGTTGTAGCTAAGGACATTATCTATCATGTACGGAATCCAAATCAAAAATCCAAGATGGCCGACAAAGTAAAACATTAAAAAACTGTAAAAATCCAAGATGGCCGCCAACGCTACATTCAAATGGCTTTAACTCAGCCATCTTTATTCATAGAGAGCTGAAATTTGGTGAGGTTGTAGCTAAGGGAATCCTCTATCATGTACGGAATCCAAATCAAAAATCCAAGATGGCCGACAAAGCAAAACATTAAAAATACTGTAAAATCCAAGATGGCCACCAACGCTACTTTCAAATGGCTTTAACTCAGCCATCATTATACATAGAGAGCCGAAATTTGGTGAGGTTGTAGCTGAGGGAATCCTCTATCATGTACGGAATCCAAATCAAAAATCCAAGATGGCCGACAAAGCAAAACATTAAAAATACTGTAAAATCCAAGATGGCCACCAACGCTACTTTCAAATGGCTTTAAATCAGCCATATTTATTCATAGAGAGCCGAAATTTGGTGAGGTTGTAGCTATGGACATTCTTTATCATGCATTAGGTGAAGCGGCCATTTTGATTGAATATGCAAATTAGGTGAAGTGGCCATTTTGGTTCAATATACAAGGCAGTTAATTGCCTTGCGAAGTAAGTCAATGCATGTATTGTTACCATTTTGGTTCTACAATTTAAGTAGACAAGTTAGCCATTTTGATTTAATAAGCACATTAGGTAAAGCGGCCATTTTGATTGAACATGCAAGTTGGGTGAAGCGGCCATTTTGGCATTCACACATGCATTTTCTCAGGAAATGCAATCTAGTGTTACAATTACATCTGTTACTATCCTGATTCCGTACGTTTTTTGGCACGCTACTCCTCCTACAGTTTTTGTGCTATTTCAACAATTCATATATCAAAATGTTCAGCTCATTCAGGACATGATGGCTATGACTTTTGGTATTGGTGCAACTTTAGCTTTTTGAAATATTCAGCCTTTTCGGCCATTTTTTTCCCATTGAAAATGAATGGAGCTCAAATGAACTCAATGAGCTCATTTTACATCCTTGATATCTTTGGAACTCATTACAATATTTCACTACTCCTTTCACATTTTGGACCAACTCAACTTCCTTCAGCTACCTTGTACATTTTTTAAAAATATTTCGGCTACTTTCAGCTAATTTCAACTGTTTCTTCAACGACTTTGCGATCTTTTCAGCTTAATGCAGCTTACTTCAACATTTTTTTTACTTCTACTGACTTATTTATGCTAATTTCAGATTATTATGCTCCTTTCAGCTAATTTTTGAAAGATTAAGATATTTTTGCTATTTTAGCTACTATTTAGCTGTTTATGCAAATGTCAGCTTTTTCAACAATTTTTTTTATCAATCCAACTTTTTTCAGCCTAATTCAGCAAAACCATGTTCTACCAACTTCCTTCTGGTAATTTAAGATTATTTCTGCTTGTTTTAGCTGTTGTTCAGCTGTTTTTGACCAATTTCAGCTGATGGCTGCCAACGCTACTTTCAAATGGCTTTAACTCGACCATCGTTATACATAGAGAGCTGAAATTTGGTGAGGTTGTAGCTATAAACATTCTCTATCATGCTTTAGGTGAAGCGGCCATTTTGATTGAACATGCAAGTTGGGTGAAGCGGCCATTTTGGCATTCACACATGCATTTTCTCAGGAAATGCAATCTAGTTGTGTGAATGCCAACAAGGCATTCACACTATAGAGATTGTGTTTATATTTATTGTGTGAATGCCAACAAGGCATTCACACTATAGAGATTGTGTTTATATTTATTATAGTTACTATCTTCCGTCCGTACGTTTTTTGGCACGCTACTCCTCCTAGAGTATTTGTGCCATTTCAACGATTCATATATCAAAATGTTCAGCTCGTTCAGGACAATCCAGCTATGACTTTTGGTAATGCTGCAAGTTGCGCTTTTTGAAATATTAAGCCTTTTCGGCCATTTTTTTCCCATTGAAAATGAATGGAGCTAAAATGAAATGGTCTTTTGGGGGCTTTATCATACCCTAAAACTCACCAAATTTGGCAGACTCATCACTCAGACATGCAGGAGTAACAAATGATCAAAACCTCGCATTTTCATATATGCTGAAGGGGCGTGGCCTGGCCTCAAAGTTAGGCATCTCGCCATGAAAAACGAAACACTAATAGCACCTACACGAAAACCGTCTAATACATCAAACCTTCAGTGATTGACCCACAACCACTCCCCTGCAATACTGAATGGTCAAATCATGACATTAATTAAGCCACGCCCCCTCACAACAGGAAGTGTACAGTTATACATTGAACGTCCCGATCGGACACCTGTTACCTAATCAGCGGGACGGTCTGTCCAGTGACCGAAGACATGTTGCTGTAACAAGCTTTCCAACACTGACCGTTTTGGGTGGAGCATGTGGGCGTGGCGATGTGGCGAATCAGCCGTCACGCCGTCACAAACGAAACACTAATAGCACCTACACGAAAACAGTCTAATACATCAAACCTTCAGTGATTGACCCACATCCGGTCCCCTGCAATACTGAATGGTCAAATCATGACAATAATTAAGCCACGCCCCCTCACAACAGGAAGTGTACAGTTGTACATTGAACATCCCGATCGGACACCTGTTACCTAATCAGCGTGACGGTCTGTCCAGTGACCGAAGACATGTTGCTGTAACAAGCTTTCCAACACTGACCGTTTTGGGTGGAGCATGTGGGCGTGGCGATGTGGCGAATCGGACGTAACGCCGTCACAAACGAAACACTAATAGCACCTACACGAAAACTGTCTAATACATCAAACCTTCAGTGATTGACCCACATCCGGTCCCCTGCAATACTGAATGGTCAAATCATGACAATAATTAAGCCACGCCCCCTAACAACAGGAAGTGTACAGTTGTACATTGAACGTCCCGATCGGACACCTGTTACCTAATCAGCGTGACGGCCTGTCCAGTGACCAAAGACATGTTGCTGTAACAAGCTTTCCACGACTGGTTGTTTTGGGTGGAGCATGTGGGCGTGGCGATGTGGCGAATCAGACGTAACGCCGTCACAATACGTTTGGCCTTTTGGGAGCTTTATCATATCCCAAAACTCACCAAATTTGGCAGACTCGTCAGGACTGGTGAAAAATTACATATTTTGGGGGCGTGGCCAAAATTGCAACAGAAAGGGCTCAAGAGCGCCACCTAGAATATTTCAAACTACCCTCCGCATTGGCCTTAGTTTCACGTAGGATCATGAAATTTGGTACACCTCCCCAATTCACCAAGACGCACAGAAAACCCTCTGGCACCAACGTTGTACGATAAATGGGAAGGCGGCCATTTTGGAATGTGGACCAAATTGGGTGCATTGAGTGCTGAACGGGTACGGGAAAGGCACGAGAGTGTTTCAGGGTGGACCAGCTCGACTTCCCGCGGTCGCCGCGAGAAGGGCGGAGCGGCGCTAAGGCATTCACACGTGCATTTTCGCAGGAAATGCGGTTTTTCTAGTTGTGTGAATGCCAACAAGGCATTCACACTATAGAGATTGTCTTCCGGTTACTATCCTGATTCCGTACGTTTTTCGGCACGCTACTCCTCCTACAGTTTTTGTGCTATTGCAACAATTCATATATCAAAATGTTCAGCTCATTCAGGACATGATGGCTATGACTTTTGGTATTGGTGCAACTTTAGCTTTTTGAATTATTTAGCCTTTTCGGCCATTTTCTTCCCCATTGAAAATGAATGGAGCTAATTTTTCATCCTTGATATCTTTGGAACTCTTTAGAATATTTCACTACTCCTTTCACATTTTGGACCAGCTTAGCTTCCTTCAGCTACCTTGTACATTTTTTAAAAAATATTTCAGCTACTTTCAGCTAATTTCAGCTGTTTTTTCAACTGCTTTGCACTCTTTTCAGCTTTATGCAGCTTACTTCAACATTTTTGTACTTCTACTGACTTATTTCTGCTAATTTCAGATCATTATGCTCCTTTCAGATAATTTTTGAAAGATTAAGATATTTTAGCTATTTTAGCTACTATTTAGCTGTTTTATGATAATTTCAGCTTTTTCAGCTATTTCAACAATTTTTTTTAATCAATCCAACTTTTTTCAGCCTAATTCAGCAAAACCATGCTCTACCAACTTCCTTCTGGTAATTTAAGATTGTTTCTGCTTGTTTTAGCTGTTGTTCAGCTGTTTTTGGCCAATTTCAGCTTTATTCATATATTTTCAACTTTATTTTGCTTATTTCTACTTATTTCAGATTTTTTTCAATTTCAGATTGTTTCAGATACTTCATATTCTTCTGCTTTGTGTTTATTTCTGCTAGTTTCAGCTTCTTCTGCTATTTTAGCTACTATTAAGCTGTTTTTATGCTAATTTAGGCTTGTTTCAACACATTCCACATTATTTGAACTCATTTCAACTTTTTCCAGCCAAATTCTGCAAAAATGTACTCTCTCTACTAAGTTCTAAGACATTTAAGCTTCTTTCTGCTATTTCAGATAATATTCAGCTGTTTTTGCTATCTTAAGCTTTTTTCAGATAATTTCAACTTTATTTTGCTTATTTCTGCTTAGTTCAGATTTTTTCAGATTTCAGATAGTTTCAGATATTTTAGATTATTCAGATTATGCTGCTTTGTGCTTATTTCTGCTAGTTTCAGCTTCTTCTGCTATTTTAGCTACTATTAAGCTGTTTTTATGCTAATTTAGGCTTGTTTCAACAAATTCCACATTATTTGAACTCATTTCAACTTTTTCCATCCTAATTCTGCAAAACTACACTCTCTCTACTAATTTCTAACACAGTTAAGCTTATTTCTGCTATTTCAGATAATATTCAGCTGTTTTTGCTATCTTTAGCTTTTTTCAGATAATTTCAACTTTATTTTGCTTATTTCTGCTTAGTTCAGATTTTTTCAGATTTCAGATTGTTTCAGATATTTCAGATTATTCACAATTATGCTATTTCTAATTACTTCAGATAATTTAAGCTTATTTCTGCTATTTTAGATAGTATTCAGCTGTTTATGATATCTTAAGCTTTTTTTAGATAATTTCAACTTTTTTTGCTTATTTCAGATTATTTCAGATTTCAGATTGTTTAAGATGTTTCAGATTATTCCCAATTAAGCTCTTACTAATTCCTGCTGCTAATTTAAGCTTATTTCTGCTATTTTAGATAATATTCAGCTGTTTTTGACCAATTTCAGCTGATGGCTGCCAACGCTACTTTCAAATGGTTATAACTCGACCATCTTTATACATAGAGAGCTGAAATTTGGTGAGGTTGTAGCTGAGGACATTATCTATCATGTATAGAATCCAAAAAAAAATCCAAGATGGCCGACAATGCAAAAAAGTAAAAATACTATAAAATGGTCAATTTTAGTGATATTGAGCTGAAACTTGGTGTAGTGATAGCTGAGAATGTTTCCTATCAAATGCTATATCAAAATCAAAAATCCAAGATGGCCGCCAACGCTACTTTCAAATGGCTTTAACTCAGCCATCATTATACATAGAGAGTCGAAATTTGGTGAGGTAGTAGCTGAGGACATTATCTATCATGTACGGAATCCAAATCAAAAATCCAAGATGGCCGACAAAGTAAAACATTAAAAAACTGTAAAAATTCAAGATGGCCGCCAACGCTACATTCAAATGGCTTTAACTCAGCCATCTTTATTCATAGAGAGCTGAAATTTGGTGAGGTTGTAGCTAAGGGAATCCTCTATCATGTACGGAATCCAAATCAAAAATCCAAGATGGCAGACAAAGCAAAACATTAAAAATACTGTAAAATCCAAGATGGCCACCAACGCTACTTTCAAATGGCTTTAACTTAGCCATTATTATACATAGAGAGCCGAAATTTGGTGAGGTTGTAGCTGAGGGAATCCTCTATCATGTACGGAATCCAAATCAAAAATCCAAGATGGCCGACAAAGCAAAACATTAAAAATACTGTAAAATCCAAGATGGCCAACAACGCTACTTTCAAATGGCTTTAAATCAGCCATATTTATTCATAGAGAGCCGAAATTTGGTGAGGTTGTAGCTATGGACATTCTTTATCATGCATTAGGTGAAGCGGCCATTTTGATTGAATATGCAAATTAGGTGAAGTGGCCATTTTGGTTCAATATACAAGGCAGTTAATTGCCTTGCGAAGTAAGTCAATGCATGTATTGTTACCATTTTGGTTCTACAATTTAAGTAGACAAGTTAGCCATTTTGATTTAATAAGCACATTAGGTAAAGCGGCCATTTTGATTAAACATTCAAGTCATAACGGCCATTTTGGCATTCACACATGCATTTTCTCAGGAAATGCAATCTAGTGTTACAATTACATCTGTTACTATCCTGATTCCGTACGTTTTTTGGCACGCTACTCCTCCTACAGTTTTTGTGCTATTTCAACAATTCATATATCAAAATGTTCAGCTCATTCAGGACATGATGGCTATGACTTTTGGTATTGGTGCAACTTTAGCTTTTTGAAATATTCAGCCTTTTCGGCCATTTTTTTCCCATTGAAAATGAATGGAGCTCAAATGAACTCAATGAGCTCATTTTACATCCTTGATATCTTTGGAACTCATTACAATATTTCACTACTCCTTTCACATTTTGGACCAACTCAACTTCCTTCAGCTACCTTGTACATTTTTTAAAAATATTTCGGCTACTTTCAGCTAATTTCAACTGTTTCTTCAACGACTTTGCGATCTTTTCAGCTTAATGCAGCTTACTTCAACATTGTTTTTACTTCTACTGACTTATTTATGCTAATTTCAGATTATTATGCTCCATTCAGCTAATTTTTGAAAGATTACGATAGTTTTGCTATTTTAGCTACTATTTAGCTGTTTATGCAAATGTCAGCTTTTTCAACAATTTTTTTTATCAATCCAACTTTTTTCAGCCTAATTCAGCAAAACCATGTTCTACCAACTTCCTTCTGGTAATTTAAGATTATTTCTGCTTGTTTTAGCTGTTGTTCAGCTGTTTTTGACCAATTTCAGCTGATGGCTGCCAACGCTACTTTCAAATGGCTTTAACTCGACCATCGTTATGTATAGAGAGCTGAAATTTGGTGAGTTTGTAGCTATAAACATTCTCTATCATGCTTTAGGTGAAGCGGCCATTTTGATTGAACATGCAAGTTGGGTGAAGCGGCCATTTTGGCATTCACACATGCATTTTCTCAGGAAATGCAATCTAGTTGTGTGAATGCCACATAGGCATTCACACTATAGTGATTGTGTTTATATTTATTATTATTGTGTGAATGCCACATAGGCATTCACACTATAGTGATTCTGTTTATATTTATTATTATTATTAAACTTATTCCGGTTACTATCCTGATTCCGTACGTTTTTTGGCACGCTACTCCTCCTACAGTTTTTGTGCTATTTCAACAAATCATATATCAAAATGTTCAGCTCATTTAGGACATGGGTGCTATGACTTTTGGTATTGGTGCAACTTTAGCTTTTTGAATTATTTAGCTTTTTCGGCCATTTTTTTCCCATTGAAAATGAATGGAGCTCATTTTACATCCTTGATATCTTTGGAACTCATTACAATATTTCACTACTCCTTTCACATTTTGGACTAGCTCAGCTTCCTTCAGCTTCCTTGTACAAAATTTTTAAAAAAATTCAGCTACTTTCAGCTAATTTCAGCTGTTTTTTCAACTGCTTTGCGCTCTTTTCAGCTTTATGCAGCTTACTTCAACATTTTTGTACTTCTACTGACTTATTTCTGCTAATTTCAGATCATTATGCTCCTTTCAGATATTTTTTGAAAGATTAAGACATTTTAGCTATTTTAGCTACTATTTAGCTGTTTTATGCAAATTACAGCTTTTTCAGCTATTTCAACAATTTTTTTTAATCAATCCAACTTTTTTCAGCCTAAATCAACATAATCATGCTCGCCCAACTTCCTTCTGGTAATTTAAGATTATTTCTGCTTGTTTTAGCTGTTGTTCAGCTGTTTTTGGCCAATTTCAGCTTTTTTCAGATAATTTCAACTTTATTTTGCTTATTTCTGCTTATTTCAGATTTTTTACTATTTCAGATTGTTTCAGATATTTCAGATTATGCTGCTTTGTGCTTATTTCTGCTAGTTTCAGCTTCTTCTGCTATTTTAGCTACTATTAAGCTGTTTTTATGCTGATTTAGGCTTGTTTCAACAAATTCCACATTATTTGAACTCCTTTCAACTTTTTCCAGCCTAATTCTGCAAAACTGTACTCTCTCTACTAATTTCTAAGACATTTAAGCTTCTTTCTGCTATTTCAGATAATATTCAGCTGTTTTTGCTATCTTAAGCTTTTTTCAGATAATTTCAACTTTATTTAACTTATTTCTGCTTAGTTCAGATTTTTTCAGATTTCAGATTGTTTCAGATATTTCAGATTATTCACAATTATGCTATTTCTAATTACTTCAGATAATTGATGCTTATTTCTGCTACTTTAGATAATATTCAGCTGTTTATGCTATCTTAAGCTTTTTTCAGATAATTTCCACTTTTTTGGCTTATTTCAGATTATTTCAGATTTCAGATTGTTTAAGATGTTTCAGATTATTCCCAATTAGGCTCTTACTAATTGCTTCTTCGGATTTAAGCTTATTTCTGATATATTAGATAATATTTAGCTGTTTTTGTTCAATTTCAGCTGATGGTCGCCAACGCTACATTCAAATGGCTTTAACTCAGCCATCTTTATACATAGAGAGCTGAAATTTGGTGAGGTTGTAGCTGAGGACATTATCTATCATGTATAGAATCCAAAAAAAAAATCCAAGATGGCCGACAATGCAAAAAAGTAAAAATACTATAAAATGGTCAATTTTAGTGATATTGAGCTGAAACTTGGTGTAGTGATAGCTGAGAATGTTTCCTATCAAATGCTATATAAAAATCAAAAATCCAAGATGGCCGCCAACGCTACTTTCAAATGGCTTTAACTCGGCCATCATTATACATAGAGAGCCGAAATTTGGTGAGGTTGTAGCTGAGGGCATTATCTATCATGTACGGAATCCAAATCAAAAATCCAAGATGGCCGACAAAGTAAAACATTAAAAAACTGTAAAAATCCAAGATGGCCGCCAACGCTACATTCAAATGGCTTTAACTCAGCCATCATTATACATAGAGAGCCGAAATTTGGTGAGGTTGTAGCTGAGGGAATCCTCTATCATGTACGGAATCCAAATCAAAAATCCAAGATGGCCGACAAAGCAAAACATTAAAAATACTGTAAAATCAAAGATGGCCACCAACGCTACTTTCAAATGGCTTTAAATCAGCCATATTTATTCATAGAGAGCCAAAATTTGGTGAGGTTGTAGCTATGGACATTCTTTATCATGCATTAGGTGAAGCGGCCATTTTGATTGAATATGCAAATTAGCTGAAGTGGCCATTTTGGTTCAATATACAAGGCAGTTAATTGCCTTGCGAAGTAAGTCAATGCATGTATTGTTACCATTTTGGTTCTACAATTTAAGTAGACAAGTTAGCCATTTTGATTTAATAAGCACATTAGGTAAAGCGGCCATTTTGATTGAACATGCAAGTTGGGTGAAGCGGCCATTTTGGCATTCACACATGCATTTTCTCAGGAAATGCAATCTAGTTGTGTGAATGCCAACAAGGCATTCACACTATAGAGATTGTGTTTATATTTATTATTATCTACAGTTTATAGATGTTACTATCTTCATTCCGTACGTTTTTTGGCATGTAACTACTCGCACAGTTTTGGTGCGATTTCAACAATTCATATATCAAAATGTTCAGCTCATTTAGGACAATCCGGCTATGACTTTTGGTAATGCTGCAACTTTAGCTTTTTGAGATATTCAGCCTTTTCGGCCATCTTTTTCCCATTGAAAATGAATGGAGCTAAAATGAAATGGCCTTTTGGGGGCTTCATCATATCCTAAATCTCACCAAATTTGGCAGACTCATCACTCATACATGGGGGAGTAAAAAATGATCAACACCTCGCGTTTTCATATATGCTGAAGGGGCGTGGCCTGGCCTCAATGTTAGGCATCTCGCCATGAAAAACGAAACACTAATAGCACCTACACGAAAACCGTCTAATACATCAAACCTTCAGTGATTGACCCACAACCGGTCCCCTACAATACTGAATGGTCAAATCATGACATTAATTAAGCCACGCCCCCTCACAACAGGAAGTGTACAGTTATACATTGAACGTCCCGATCGGACACCTGTTACCTAATCAGCGGGACGGTCTGTCCAGTGACCGAAGACATGTTGCTGTAACAAGCTTTCCAACACTGACCGTTTTGGGTGGAGCATGTGGGCGTGGCGATGTGGCGAATCAGCCGTCACGCCGTCACAAACGAAACACTAATAGCACCTACACGAAAACAGTCTAATACATCAAACCTTCAGTGATTGACCCACATCCGGTCCCCTGCAATACTGAATGGTCAAATCATGACAATAATTAAGCCACGCCCCCTCACAACAGGAAGTGTACAGTTGTACATTGAACATCCCGATCGGACACCTGTTACCTAATCAGCGTGACGGTCTGTCCAGTGACCGAAGACATGTTGCTGTAACAAGCTTTCCACGACTGGTTGTTTTGGGTGGAGCATGTGGGCGTGGCGATGTGGCGAATCAGACGTAACGCCGTCACAATACGTTTGGCCTTTTGGGAGCTTTATCATATCCCAAAACTCACCAAATTTGGCAGACTCGTCAGGACTGGTGAAAAATTACATATTTTGGGGGCGTGGCCAAAATTGCAACAGAAAGGGCTCAAGAGCGCCACCTAGAATATTTCAAACTACCCTCCGCATTGGCCTTAGTTTCACGTAGGATCATGAAATTTGGTACACCTCCCCGATTCACCAAGGCGCACAGAAAACCCTCTGGCACCAACGTTGTACGATGAAAGGAAAGGCGACCTTTTCGGCCATTTTTATCCCATTGAAAATGAATGGAGCTAAAATGAAATAGCATTTTGGGGGCTTTTTCATATCCCAAAACTCACCAAAATTGGCAGACTCATCAGGACTGGTGAACAATTACATATTTTGGGGGCGTGACCAAAATTTCAAAAGAAACGGCTCAAGAGCGCCACCTAGAAAATTTCAAACTACCCTCCGCATTGGCCTTAGTTTCACGTAGGATCATGAAATTTGGTACACTTGTCCAATTCACCAAGACGCACAGAAAACCCTCTGGCGTCAACGTTGTACGATAAATGGGAAGGCGGCCATTTTGGAATGTGGACCAAATTGAGTGCACGCACTGGGTGCCGAACGGGTACGGGAAAGGCACGAGAGTGTTTCGGGGTGGACCAGCTCGACTTCCCGCGGTCGCCGCGAGAAGGGCGGAGCGGCGCTAAGGCATTCACACGTGCATTTTCGCAGGAAATGCGGTTTTTCTAGTGTTACAATTACATCTGTTACTATCCTGATTCCGTACGTTTTTTGGCACGCTACTCCTCCTACAGTTTTTGTGCTATTTCAACAATTCATATATCAAAATGTTCAGCTCATTTAGGACATGATGGCTATGACTTTTGGTATTGGTGCAACTTTAGCTTTTTGAAATATTCAGCCTTTTCGGCCATTTTTTTCCCATTGAAAATGAATGGAGCTCAAATGAACTCAATGAGCTCATTTTGCATCCTTGATATCTTTGGAACTCATTACAATATTTCACTACTCCTTTCACATTTTGGACCAACTCAGCTTCCTTCAGCTACCTTGTACATTTAAAAAAAATATTTCGGCTACTTTCAGCTACTTTCAGCTGTTTCTTCAACGACTTTACAATCTTTTCAGCTTAATGCAGCTTACTTCAACATTGTTGTACTTCTACTGACTTATTTATGCTAATTTCAGATTATTTTGCTCCTTTCAGCTAATTTTTGAAAGATTAAGATATTTTTGCTATTTTAGCTACTATTTAGCTGTTTATGCAAATTTCAGCTTTTTCAACATTTTTTTTTTATCAATCCAACTTTTTTCAGCCTAATTCAGCAAAACCATGTTCTACCAACTTCCTTCTGGTAATGTAAGATTATTTCTGCTTGTTTTAGCTGTTGTTCAGCTGTTTTTGACCAATTTCAGCTGATGGCTGCCAACGCTACTTTCAAATGGCTTTAACTCAGCCATATTTATACATAGACAGCCGAAATTTGGTGAGGTTGTAGCTAAGGACATTGTCTATCATGTACGGAATCCAAATCAAAAATCCAAGATGGCCGACAAAGCAAAAAAGTAAAAAACTACAAAATGGTCAATTTTAGTTATATTGAGCTGAAACTTGGTGTAGTGATAGCTGAGAATGTTTCCTATCAAATGCTATATAAAAATCAAAAATCCAAGATGGCCGACAACGCTACTTTCAAATGACTTTAACTCGGCCATCTTTATAGATAGAGAGCTGAAATTTGGTGAGGTTGTAGCTGAGAGAATCCTCTATCATGTACGGAATCCAAATCAAAATTCCAAGATGGCAGACAAAGCAAAACATTAAAAATACTGTAAAATCCAAGATGGCCGCCAACGCTACTTTCAAATGGCTTTAAATCAGCCATCTTTATTCATAGAGAGCCGAAATTTGGTGAGGTTGTAGCTATGGACATTCTTTATCATGCATTAGGTGAAGCGGCCATTTTGATTGAACATGCAAATTAGGTGAAGTGGCCATTTTGGTTCAGTATACAAGGCAGTTAATTGCCTTGCGAAGTAAGTCAATGCATGTATTGTTACCATTTTGGCTCTACAATTTAAGTAGACAAGGTAGCCATTTTGATTTAATAAGCACATTAGGTAAAGCGACCATTTTCATTGAACATGCAAGTTGGGTGAAGCGGCCATTTTGGCATTCACACATGCATTTTCTCAGGAAATGCAATCTAGTGTTACAATTACATCTGTTACTATCCTGATTCCGTACGTTTTTTGGCACGCTACTCCTCCTACAGTTTTTGTGCTATTTCAACAATTCATATATCAAAATGTTCAGCTCATTCAGGACATGATGGCTATGACTTTTGGTATTGGTGCAACTTTAGCTTTTTGAAATATTCAGCCTTTTCGGCCATTTTTTTCCCATTGAAAATGAATGGAGCTCAAATGAACTCAATGAGCTCATTTTGCATCCTTGATATCTTTGGAACTCATTACAATATTTCACTACTCCTTTCACATTTTGGACCAACTCAGCTTCCTTCAGCTACCTTGTACATTTAAAAAAAATATTTCGGCTACTTTCAGCTACTTTCAGCTGTTTCTTCAATGACTTTGCAATCTTTTCAGCTTAATGCAGCTTACTTCAACATTGTTGTACTTCTACTGACTTATTCATGCTAATTTCAGATCATTATGCTCCTTTCAGCTAATTTTTAAAAGATTAAGCTATTTTTGCGATTTTAGCTACTATTTAGCTGTTTATGCAAATTACAGCTTTTTCAGCTATTTCAACAATTTTTTTTATCAATCCAACTTTTTTCAGCCTAATTCAGCAAAACCATGTTCTACCAACTTCCTTCTGGTAATTTAAGATATTTTCTGCTTGTTTTAGCTGTTGTTCAGCTGTTTTTGACCAATTTCAGCTGATAGCTGCCAATGTTACTTTCAAATGGCTTTAACTCAGCCATCTTTATTCATAGAGAGCTGAAATTTGGTGAGGTTGTAGCTATGGACAATCTCTAACATACATTAGGTGAAGCGGCCATTTTGATTGAACATGCAAGTTGGGTGAAGCGGCCATTTTGGCATTCACACATGCATTTTCTCAGGAAATGCAATCTAGTTGTGTGAATGCCAACAAGGCATTCACACTATAGAGATTGTGTTTATATTTATTTATAGATGTTACTATCTTCATTCCGTACGTTTTTTGGCATGTAACTACTCGCACAGTTTTGGTGCCATTTCAACAATTCATATATCAAAATGTCCAGCTCGTTCAGGACAATCCGGCTATGACTTTTGGTAATGCTGCAACTTTAGCTTTTTGAATTATTTAGCCTTTTCGGCCATTTTTTTCCCATTGAAAATGAATGGAGCTAAAATGAAATGGCATGTTGGGGGCTTTATCATATCCTAAATCTCACCAAATTTGGCAGACTCATCACTCAGACATGGGGGAGTAAAAAATGATCAAAACCTCACGTTTTCATATATGCTGAAGGGGCGTGGCCTGGCCTCAAAATTAGGCATCTCGCCATGAAAAACGAAACACTAATAGCACCTACACGAAAACCGTCTAATACATCAAACCTTCAGTGATTGACCCACAACCGGTCCCCTACAATACTGAATGGTCAAATCATGACATTAATTAAGCCACGCCCCCTCACAACAGGAAGTGTACAGTTATACATTGAACGTCCCGATCGGACACCTGTTACCTAATCAGCGGGACGGTCTGTCCAGTGACCGAAGACATGTTGCTGTAACAAGCTTTCCAACACTGACCGTTTTGGGTGGAGCATGTGGGCGTGGCGATGTGGCGAATCAGCCGTCACGCCGTCACAAACGAAACACTAATAGCACCTACACGAAAACAGTCTAATACATCAAACCTTCAGTGATTGACCCACATCCGGTCCCCTGCAATACTGAATGGTCAAATCATGACAATAATTAAGCCACGCCCCCTCACAACAGGAAGTGTACAGTTGTACATTGAACATCCCGATCGGACACCTGTTACCTAATCAGCGTGACGGTCTGTCCAGTGACCGAAGACATGTTGCTGTAACAAGCTTTCCACGACTGGTTGTTTTGGGTGGAGCATGTGGGCGTGGCGATGTGGCGAATCAGACGTAACGCCGTCACAATACGTTTGGCCTTTTGGGAGCTTTATCATATCCCAAAACTCACCAAATTTGGCAGACTCGTCAGGACTGGTGAAAAATTACATATTTTGGGGGCGTGGCCAAAATTGCAAAAGAAACGGCTCAAGAGCGCCACCTAGAATATTTCAAACTACCCTCCGCATTGGCCTTAGTTTCACGTAGGATCATGAAATTTGGTACACCTCCCCGATTCACCAAGGCGCACAGAAAACCCTCTGGCACCAACGTTGTACGATGAAAGGAAAGGCGAACTTTTCGGCCATTTTTATCCCATTGAAAATGAATGGCGCTAAAATGAAATGGCATTTTGGGGGCTTTGTCATATCCCAAAACTCACCAAAATTGGCAGACTCATCAGGACTGGTGAACGATTACATATTTTGGGGGCGTGGCCAAAATTTCAAAAGAAACGGCTCAAGAGCGCCACCTAGAAAATTTCAAACTACCCTCCGCATTGGCCTTAGTTTCACGTAGGATCATGAAATTTGGTACACTTCTCCAATTCACCAAGACGCACAGAAAACCCTCTGGCGTCAACATTGTACGATAAATGGGAAGGCGGCCATTTTGGAATGTGGACCAAATTGGGTGCACGCATTGGGTGCCGAACGGGCACGGGAAAGGCACGAGAGTGTTTCAGGGTGGACCAGCTGGACTTCCCGCGGTCGCCACGAGAAGGGCGGAGCGGCGCTAAGGCATTCACACGTGCATTTTCGCAGGAAATGCGGTTTTTCTAGTTATAGTTACTATCCTGATTCCGTACGTTTTTTGGCACGCTACTCCTCCTACAGTTTTTGTGCTATTTCAACAATTCATATATCAAAATGTTCAGCTCATTTAGGACATGGGTGCTATGACTTTTGGTATTGGTGCAACTTTAGCTTTTTGAAATATTCAGCCTTTTCGGCCATTTTTTTCCCATTGAAAATGAATGGAGCTCATTTTACATCCTTGATATCTTTGGAACTCATTACAATATTTCACTACTCCTTTCACATTTTGGACTAGCTCAGCTTCCTTCAGCTTTCTTGTACAAATTTTTTTTAAAAATTCAGCTACTTTCAGCTAATTTCAGCTGTTTCTTCAACTGCTTTGCACTCTTTTCAGCTTTATGCAGCTTACTTCAACATTTTTGTACTTCTACTGACTTATTTCTGCTAACTTCAGATCATTATGCTCCTTTCAGATAATTTTTGAAAGATTGGGATATTTTAGCTATTTTAGCTACTATTTAGCTGTTTTATGATAGTTTCAGCTTTTTCAGCTATTTCAACAATTTTTTTTAATCAATCCAACTTTTTTCAGCCTAATTCAGCAAAACCATGCTCTACCAACTTCCTTCTGGTAATTTAAGATTGTTTCTGCTTGTTTTAGCTGTTGTTCAGCTGTTTTTGGCCAATTTCAGCTTTATTCAGATATTTTCAACTTTATTTTGCTTATTTCTACTTATTTCAGATTTTTTTCAATTTCAGATTGTTTCAGATACTTCATCTTCTGCTGCTTTGTGCTTATTTCTGCTAGTTTCAGCTTCTTCTGCTATTTTAGCTACTATTAAGCTGTTTTTATGCTAATTTAGGCTTGTTTCAACACATTCCACATTATTTGAACTCATTTCAACTTTTTCCAGCCAAATTCTGCAAAAATGTACTCTCTCTACTAATTTCTAAGACATTTAAGCTTCTTTCTGCTATTTCAGATAATATTCAGCTGTTTTTGCTATCTTAAGCTTTTTTCAGATAATTTCAACTTTATTTTGCTTATTTCTGCTTAGTTCAGATTTTTTCAGATTTCAGATTGTTTCAGATATTTCAGATTATTCACAATTATGCTATTTCTAATTACTTCAGATAATTGATGCTTATTTCTGCTACTTTAGATAATATTCAGCTGTTTATGCTATCTTAAGCTTTTTTCAGATAATTTCCACTTTTTTTGCTTATTTCAGATTATTTCAGATTTCAGATTGTTTAAGATGTTTCAGATTATTCCCAATTAGGCTCTTACTAATTCCTTCTTCTGATTTAAGATTATTTCTGATATATTAGATAATATTTAGCTGTTTTTGTTCAATTTCAGCTGATGGCCGCCAACACAACATTCAAATGACTTTAACTCAGCCATCTTTATACATAGAGAGCTGAAATTTGGTGAGGTTGTATCTAAGGACATCCTCTATCATGTATTGAATCCAAATCAAAAATCCAAGATGGCCGACAATGCAAAAAACTAAAAATACCATAAAATGGTCAATTTTAGTGATATTGAGCTGAAACTTGGTGTAGTGATAGCTGAGAATGTTTCCTATCAAATGCAATATCAAAATCAAAAATCCAAGATGGCCGCCAACGCTACTTTCAAATGGCTTTAACTCAGCCATCATTATACACAGAGAGCCGAAATTTGGTGAGGTTGTAGCTGAGGACATTATCTATCATGTACGGAATCCAAATCAAAAATCCAAGATGGCCGACAAAGTAAAACATTAAAAAACTGTAAAAATCCAAGATGGCCGCCAACGCTACATTCAAATGGCTTTAACTCAGCCATCTTTATTCATAGAGAGCTGAAATTTGGTGAGGTTGTAGCTGAGGGAATCCTCTATCATGTACGGAATCCAAATCAAAAATCCAAGATGGCAGACAAAGCAAAACATTAAAAATACTGTAAAATCCAAGATGGCCGCCAACGCTAATTTCAAATGCTTTAACTCAGCCATTATTATACATAGAGAGCCGAAATTTGGTGAGGTTGTAGCTAAGGGAATCCCCTATCATGTACGGAATCCAAATCAAAAATCCAAGATGGCCGACAAAGCAAAACATTAAAAATACTGTAAAATCCAAGATGGCCACCAACGCTACTTTCAAATGGCTTTAAATCAGCCATATTTATTCTTAGAGAGCCGAAATTTGGTGAGGTTGTAGCTATGGACATTCTTTATCATGCATTAGGTGAAACGGCCATTTTGATTGAATATGCAAATTAGGTGAAGTGGCCATTTTGGTTCAATATACAAGGCAGTTAATTGCCTTGCGAAGTAAGTCAATGCATGTATTGTTACCATTTTGGTTCTACAATTTAAGTAGACAAGTTAGCCATTTTGATTTAATAAGCACATTAGGTAAAGCGGCCATTTTGATTGAACATGCAAGTTGGGTGAAGCGGCCATTTTGGCATTCACACATGCATTTTCTCAGGAAATGCAATCTAGTTGTGTGAATGCCACATAGGCATTCACACTATAGTGATTCTGTTTATATTTATTATTATTATTATTATTATAGTTACTATCCTGATTCCGTACGTTTTTTGGCACGCTACTCCTCCTACAGTTTTTGTGCTATTTCAACAAATCATATATCAAAATGTTCAGCTCATTTAGGACATGGGTGCTATGACTTTTGGTATTGGTGCAACTTTAGCTTTTTGAAATATTCAGCCTTTTCGGCCATTTTTTTCCCATTGAAAATGAATGGAGCTCATTTTACATCCTTGATATCTTTGGAACTCATTACAATATTTCACTACTCCTTTCACATTTTGGACTAGCTCAGCTTCCTTCAGCTTCCTTGTACAAAATTTTTAAAAAAATTCAGCTACTTTCAGCTAATTTCAGCTGTTTCTTCAACTGCTTTGTGCTCTTTTCAGCTTTATGCAGCTTACTTCAACATTTTTGTACTTCTACTGACTTATTTCTGCTAATTTCAGATCCTTATGCTCCTTTCAGATAATTTTTCAAAGATTAAGATAGTTTAGCTATTTTAGCTACTATTTAGCTGTTTTATGATAGTTTCAGCTTTTTCAGCTATTTCAACAATTTTTTTTAATCAATCCAACTTTTTTCAGCCTAATTCAGCAAAACCATGCTCTACCAACTTCCTTCTGGTAATTTAAGATTGTTTCTGCTTGTTTTAGCTGTTGTTCAGCTGTTTTTGGCCAATTTCAGCTTTATTCAGATATTTTCAACTTTATTTTGCTTATTTCTACTTATTTCAGATTTTTTTCAATTTCAGATTGTTTCAGATACTTCATATTATGCTGCTTTGTGCTTATTTCTGCTAGTTTCAGCTTCTTCTGCTATTTTAGCTACTATTAAGCTGTTTTTATGCTAATTTAGGCTTGTTTCAACACATTTTACATTATTTGAACTCATTTCAACTTTTTCCAGCCTAATTCTACAAAAATTTACTCTCTCTACTAATTTCTAAGACATTTAAGCTTCTTTCTGCTATTTCAGATAATATTCAGCTGTTTTTGCTATCTTAAGCTTTTTTCAGATAATTTCAACTTTATTTTGCTTATTTTTGCTTAGTTCAGATGTTTTCAGATTTCAGATTGTTTCAGATATTTTACATTATTCAGATGATGCTGCTTTATGCTTATTTCTGCTAGTTTCAGCTTCTTCTGATATTTTAGCTACTATTAAGCTGTTTTAATGCTAATTTAGGCTTGTTTCAACAAATTTTACATTATTTGAACTCATTTCAACTTTTTCCAGCATAATTCTGCAAAACTGTACTCTCTCTACTAATTTCTAAGACTTTTAAGCTTCTTTCTGCTATTTCAGATAATATTCAGCTGTTTTTGCTATCTTAAGCTTTTTTCAGATAATTTCAACTTTATTTTGCTTATTTCTGCTTAGTTCAGATTTTTTCAGATTTCAGATTGTTTCAGATATTTCAGATTATTCACAATTATGCTATTTCTAATTACTTCAGATAATTTAAGCTTATTTCTGCTATTTTAGATAATATTCAGCTGTTTATGCTATCTTTAGCTTTTTTCAGATAGTTTCCACTTTTTTTGCTTATTTCAGATTATTTCAGATTTCAGATTGTTTAAGATGTTTCAGATTATTCCCAATTAAGCTCGTACTAAATCCTGCTGCTAATTTAAGCTTATTTCTGCTATTTTAGATAATATTCAGCTGTTTTTGACCAATTTCAGCTGATGGCCGCCAACGCTACTTTCAAATGGTTATAACTCGACCATCTTTATACATAGAGAGCTGAAATTTGGTGAGGTTGTAGCTGAGGACATTATCTATCATGTACGGAATCCAAAAAAAAATCCAAGATGGCCGACAATGCAAAAAGTAAAAATACCATAAAATGGTCAATTTTAGTGATATTGAGCTGAAACTTGGTGTAGTGATAGCTGAGAATGTTTCCTATCAAATGCAATATCAAAATCAAAAATCCAAGATGGCCGCCAACGCTACTTTCAAATGGCTTTAACTCAGCCATCATTATACACAGAGAGCCGAAATTTGGTGAGGTTGTAGCTGAGGACATTATCTATCATGTACGGAATCCAAATCAAAAATCCAAGATGGCCGACAAAGTAAAACATTAAAAAACTGTAAAAATCCAAGATGGCCGCCAACGCTACATTCAAATGGCTTTAACTCAGCCATCTTTATTCATAGAGAGCTGAAATTTGGTGAGGTTGTAGCTGAGGGAATCCTCTATCATGTACGGAATCCAAATCAAAAATCCAAGATGGCCGACAAAGCAAAACATTAAAAATACTGTAAAATCCAAGATGGCCACCAACGCTACTTTCAAATGGCTTTAACTCAGCCATCATTATACATAGAGAGCCGAAATTTGGTGAGGTTGTAGCTGAGGGAATCCTCTATCATGTACGGAATCCAAATCAAAAATCCAAGATGGCCGACAAAGCAAAACATTAAAAATACTGTAAAATCCAAGATGACCACCAACGCTACTTTCAAATGGCTTTAAATCACCCATATTTATTCATAGAGAGCCGAAATTTGGTGAGGTTGTAGCTATGGACATTCTTTATCATGCATTAGGTGAAACGGCCATTTTGATTGAATATGCAAATTAGGTGAAGTGGCCATTTTGGTTCAATATACAAGGCAGTTAATTGCCTTGCGAAGTAAGTCAATGCATGTATTGTTACCATTTTGGTTCTACAATTAAAGTAGACAAGGTAGCCATTTTGATTTAATAAGCACATTAGGTAAAGCGACCATTTTCATTGAACATGCAAGTTGGGTGAAGCGGCCACTTTGGCATTCACACATGCATTTTCTCAGGAAATGCAATCTAGTGTTACAATTACATCTGTTACTATCCTGATTCCGTACGTTTTTTGGCACGCTACTCCTCCTACAGTTTTTGTGCTATTTCAACAATTCATATATCAAAATGTTCAGCTCATTCAGGACATGATGGCTATGACTTTTGGTATTGGTGCAACTTTAGCTTTTTGAAATATTCAGCCTTTTCGGCCATTTTTTTCCCATTGAAAATGAATGGAGCTCAAATGAACTCAATGAGCTCATTTTACATCCTTGATATCTTTGGAACTCATTACAATATTTCACTACTCCTTTCACATTTTGGACCAACTCAACTTCCTTCAGCTACCTTGTACATTTAAAAAAAATATTTCGGCTACTTTCAGCTAATTTCAACTGTTTCTTCAACGACTTTGCGATCTTTTCAGCTTAATGCAGCTTACTTCAACATTTTTTTACTTCTACTGACTTATTTATGCTAATTTCAGATTATTATGCTCCTTTCAGCTAATTTTTGAAAGATTAAGATAGTTTTGCTATTTTAGCTACTATTTAGCTGTTTATGCAAATGTCAGCTTTTTCAACAATTTTTTTTATCAATCCAACTTTTTTCAGCCTAATTCAGCAAAACCATGTTCTACCAACTTCCTTCTGGTAATTTAAGATTATTTCTGCTTGTTTTAGCTGTTGTTCAGCTGTTTTTGACCAATTTCAGCTGATGGCTGCCAACGCTACTTTCAAATGGCTTTAACTCGACCATCGTTATACATAGAGAGCTGAAATTTGGTGAGGTTGTAGCTATAAACATTCTCTATCATGCTTTAGGTGAAGCGGCCATTTTGATTGAACATGCAAGTTGGGTGAAGCGGCCATTTTGGCATTCACACATGCATTTTCTCAGGAAATGCAATCTAGTTGTGTGAATGCCAACAAGGCATTCACACTATAGAGATTGTCTTCCGGTTACTATCCTGATTCCGTACGTTTTTCGGCACGCTACTCCTCCTACAGTTTTTGTGCTATTGCAACAATTCATATATCAAAATGTTCAGCTCATTCAGGACATGATGGCTATGACTTTTGGTATTGGTGCAACTTTAGCTTTTTGAATTATTTAGCCTTTTCGGCCATTTTCTTCCCCATTGAAAATGAATGGAGCTAATTTTTCATCCTTGATATCTTTGGAACTCTTTAGAATATTTCACTACTCCTTTCACATTTTGGACCAGCTTAGCTTCCTTCAGCTACCTTGTACATTTTTTAAAAAATATTTCAGCTACTTTCAGCTAATTTCAGCTGTTTTTTCAACTGCTTTGCACTCTTTTCAGCTTTATGCAGCTTACTTCAACATTTTTGTACTTCTACTGACTTATTTCTGCTAATTTCAGATCATTATGCTCCTTTCAGATAATTTTTGAAAGATTAAGATATTTTAGCTATTTTAGCTACTATTTAGCTGTTTTATGATAATTTCAGCTTTTTCAGCTATTTCAACAATTTTTTTTAATCAATCCAACTTTTTTCAGCCTAATTCAGCAAAACCATGCTCTACCAACTTCCTTCTGGTAATTTAAGATTGTTTCTGCTTGTTTTAGCTGTTGTTCAGCTGTTTTTGGCCAATTTCAGCTTTATTCATATATTTTCAACTTTATTTTGCTTATTTCTACTTATTTCAGATTTTTTTCAATTTCAGATTGTTTCAGATACTTCATATTCTTCTGCTTTGTGTTTATTTCTGCTAGTTTCAGCTTCTTCTGCTATTTTAGCTACTATTAAGCTGTTTTTATGCTAATTTAGGCTTGTTTCAACACATTCCACATTATTTGAACTCATTTCAACTTTTTCCAGCCAAATTCTGCAAAAATGTACTCTCTCTACTAAGTTCTAAGACATTTAAGCTTCTTTCTGCTATTTCAGATAATATTCAGCTGTTTTTGCTATCTTAAGCTTTTTTCAGATAATTTCAACTTTATTTTGCTTATTTCTGCTTAGTTCAGATTTTTTCAGATTTCAGATAGTTTCAGATATTTTAGATTATTCAGATTATGCTGCTTTGTGCTTATTTCTGCTAGTTTCAGCTTCTTCTGCTATTTTAGCTACTATTAAGCTGTTTTTATGCTAATTTAGGCTTGTTTCAACAAATTCCACATTATTTGAACTCATTTCAACTTTTTCCATCCTAATTCTGCAAAACTACACTCTCTCTACTAATTTCTAACACAGTTAAGCTTATTTCTGCTATTTCAGATAATATTCAGCTGTTTTTGCTATCTTTAGCTTTTTTCAGATAATTTCAACTTTATTTTGCTTATTTCTGCTTAGTTCAGATTTTTTCAGATTTCAGATTGTTTCAGATATTTCAGATTATTCACAATTATGCTATTTCTAATTACTTCAGATAATTTAAGCTTATTTCTGCTATTTTAGATAGTATTCAGCTGTTTATGATATCTTAAGCTTTTTTTAGATAATTTCAACTTTTTTTGCTTATTTCAGATTATTTCAGATTTCAGATTGTTTAAGATGTTTCAGATTATTCCCAATTAAGCTCTTACTAATTCCTGCTGCTAATTTAAGCTTATTTCTGCTATTTTAGATAATATTCAGCTGTTTTTGACCAATTTCAGCTGATGGCTGCCAACGCTACTTTCAAATGGTTATAACTCGACCATCTTTATACATAGAGAGCTGAAATTTGGTGAGGTTGTAGCTGAGGACATTATCTATCATGTATAGAATCCAAAAAAAAATCCAAGATGGCCGACAATGCAAAAAAGTAAAAATACTATAAAATGGTCAATTTTAGTGATATTGAGCTGAAACTTGGTGTAGTGATAGCTGAGAATGTTTCCTATCAAATGCTATATCAAAATCAAAAATCCAAGATGGCCGCCAACGCTACTTTCAAATGGCTTTAACTCAGCCATCATTATACATAGAGAGTCGAAATTTGGTGAGGTAGTAGCTGAGGACATTATCTATCATGTACGGAATCCAAATCAAAAATCCAAGATGGCCGACAAAGTAAAACATTAAAAAACTGTAAAAATTCAAGATGGCCGCCAACGCTACATTCAAATGGCTTTAACTCAGCCATCTTTATTCATAGAGAGCTGAAATTTGGTGAGGTTGTAGCTAAGGGAATCCTCTATCATGTACGGAATCCAAATCAAAAATCCAAGATGGCAGACAAAGCAAAACATTAAAAATACTGTAAAATCCAAGATGGCCACCAACGCTACTTTCAAATGGCTTTAACTTAGCCATTATTATACATAGAGAGCCGAAATTTGGTGAGGTTGTAGCTGAGGGAATCCTCTATCATGTACGGAATCCAAATCAAAAATCCAAGATGGCCGACAAAGCAAAACATTAAAAATACTGTAAAATCCAAGATGGCCAACAACGCTACTTTCAAATGGCTTTAAATCAGCCATATTTATTCATAGAGAGCCGAAATTTGGTGAGGTTGTAGCTATGGACATTCTTTATCATGCATTAGGTGAAGCGGCCATTTTGATTGAATATGCAAATTAGGTGAAGTGGCCATTTTGGTTCAATATACAAGGCAGTTAATTGCCTTGCGAAGTAAGTCAATGCATGTATTGTTACCATTTTGGTTCTACAATTTAAGTAGACAAGTTAGCCATTTTGATTTAATAAGCACATTAGGTAAAGCGGCCATTTTGATTAAACATTCAAGTCATAACGGCCATTTTGGCATTCACACATGCATTTTCTCAGGAAATGCAATCTAGTTGTGTGAATGCCAACAAGGCATTCACACTATAGAGATTGTGTTTATATTTATTCTCGTATGTTACTATCTTCCGTCCGTACGTTTTTTGGCACGCTACTCCTCCTAGAGTATTTGTGCCATTTCAACGATTCATATATCAAAATGTTCAGCTCGTTCAGGACAATCCAGCTATGACTTTTGGTAATGCTGCAAGTTGCGCTTTTTGAAATATTAAGCCTTTTCGGCCATTTTTTTCCCATTGAAAATGAATGGAGCTAAAATGAAATGGTCTTTTGGGGGCTTTATCATACCCTAAAACTCACCAAATTTGGCAGACTCATCACTCAGACATGCAGGAGTAACAAATGATCAAAACCTCGCATTTTCATATATGCTGAAGGGGCGTGGCCTGGCCTCAAAGTTAGGCATCTCGCCATGAAAAACGAAACACTAATAGCACCTACACGAAAACCGTCTAATACATCAAACCTTCAGTGATTGACCCACAACCACTCCCCTGCAATACTGAATGGTCAAATCATGACATTAATTAAGCCACGCCCCCTCACAACAGGAAGTGTACAGTTATACATTGAACGTCCCGATCGGACACCTGTTACCTAATCAGCGGGACGGTCTGTCCAGTGACCGAAGACATGTTGCTGTAACAAGCTTTCCAACACTGACCGTTTTGGGTGGAGCATGTGGGCGTGGCGATGTGGCGAATCAGCCGTCACGCCGTCACAAACGAAACACTAATAGCACCTACACGAAAACAGTCTAATACATCAAACCTTCAGTGATTGACCCACATCCGGTCCCCTGCAATACTGAATGGTCAAATCATGACAATAATTAAGCCACGCCCCCTCACAACAGGAAGTGTACAGTTGTACATTGAACATCCCGATCGGACACCTGTTACCTAATCAGCGTGACGGTCTGTCCAGTGACCGAAGACATGTTGCTGTAACAAGCTTTCCAACACTGACCGTTTTGGGTGGAGCATGTGGGCGTGGCGATGTGGCGAATCAGACGTAACGCCGTCACAATACGTTTGGCCTTTTGGGAGCTTTATCATATCCCAAAACTCACCAAATTTGGCAGACTCGTCAGGACTGGTGAAAAATTACATATTTTGGGGGCGTGGCCAAAATTGCAACAGAAACGGCTCAAGAGCGCCACCTAGAATATTTCAAACTACCCTCCGCATTGGCCTTAGTTTCACGTAGGATCATGAAATTTGGTACACCTCCCCGATTCACCAAGGCGCACAGAAAACCCTCTGGCACCAACGTTGTACGATGAAAGGAAAGGCGACCTTTTCGGCCATTTTTATCCCATTGAAAATGAATGGAGCTAAAATGAAATAGCATTTTGGGGGCTTTTTCATATCCCCAAACTCACCAAAATTGGCAGACTCATCAGGACTGGTGAACGATTACATATTTTGGGGGCGTGGCCAAAATTTCAAAAGAAACGGCTCAAGAGCGCCACCTAGAATATTTCAAACTACCCTCCGTATTGGCCTTAGTTTCACGTAGGATCATGAAATTTGGTACACTTGTCCAATTCACCAAGACGCACAGAAAACCCTCTGGCGTCAACGTTGTACGATAAATGGGAAGGCGGCCATTTTGGAATGTGGACCAAATTGAGTGCACGCACTGGGTGCCGAACGGGTACGGGAAAGGCACGAGAGTGTTTCGGGGTGGACCAGCTCGACTTCCCGCGGTCGCCGCGAGAAGGGCGGAGCGGCGCTAAGGCATTCACACGTGCATTTTCGTAGGAAATGCGGTTTTTCTAGTGTTACAATTACATCTGTTACTATCCTGATTCCGTACGTTTTTTGGCACGCTACTCCTCCTACAGTTTTTGTGCTATTTCAACAATTCATATATCAAAATGTTCAGCTCATTCAGGACATGATGGCTATGACTTTTGGTATTGGTGCAACTTTAGCTTTTTGAAATATTCAGCCTTTTCGGCCATTTTTTTCCCATTGAAAATGAATGGAGCTCAAATGAACTCAATGAGCTCATTTTACATCCTTGATATCTTTGGAACTCATTACAATATTTCACTACTCCTTTCACATTTTGGACCAACTCAACTTCCTTCAGCTACCTTGTACATTTTTTAAAAATATTTCGGCTACTTTCAGCTAATTTCAACTGTTTCTACAACGACTTTGCAATCTTTTCAGCTTAATGCAGCTTACTTCAACATTGTTGTACTTATACTGACTTATGATCATTATGCTCCTTTCAGCAAATTTTTGAAAGATTAAGATATTTTTGCTATTTTAGCTACTATTTAGCTGTTTATGCAAATTTCAGCTTTTTCAGCTATTTCAACAATTTTTTTTAATCAATCCAACTTTTTTCAGCCTAATTCAGCAAAACCATGTTCTACCAACTTCCTTCTGGTAATTTAAGATATTTTCTGCTTGTTTTAGCTGTTGTTCAGCTGTTTTTGACCAATTTCAGCTGATGGCTGCCAATGTTACTTTCAAATGGCTTTAACTCAGCCATCTTTATTCATAGAGAGCTGAAATTTGGTGAGGTTGTAGCTATGGACCATCTCTAACATACATTAGGTGAAGCAGCCATTTTGATTGAACATGCAAATTAGGTGAGGCCGCCATTTTGGTTCAATATACAAGGCAGTTACTTGCCTTGCAAAGTAAGTCAATGCATGTATTGTTGCCATTTTGGTTCTACAATTAAAGTAGGTGAGGTAGCCATTTTGATTTAACAAGCATATTAGGTGAAGCGGCCGTTTTGATTGAACATGCAAAATAGGTGAAGCGGCCATTTTGGCATTCACACATGCATTTTCTCAGGAAATGCAATCTAGTTGTGTGAATGCCAACAAGGCATTCACACTATAGAGATTGTGTTTATATTTATAGTTACTATCTTCATTCCGTACGTTTTTTGGCATGTAACTACTCGCACAGTTTTGGTGCCATTTCAACAATTCATATATCAAAATGTCCAGCTCGCTCAGGACAATCCGGCTATGACTTTTGGTAATGCTGCAACTTTAGCTTTTTGAATTATTTAGCCTTTTCGGCCATTTTTTTCCCATTGAAAATGAATGGAGCTAAAATGAAATGGCCGTTTGGGGGCTTTATCATATCCTAAATCTCACCAAATTTGGCAGACTCATCACTCAGACATGGGGGAGTAAAAAATGAACAAAACCTCACGTTTTCATATATGCTGAAGGGGCGTGGCCTGGCCTCAAAGTTAGGTATCTCGCCATGGAAAACGAAACACTAATAGCACCTACACGAAAACGGTCTAATACATCAAATCTTCAGTGATTGACCCACAACCGGTCCCCTACAATACTGAATGGTCAAATCATGACATTAATTAAGCCACGCCCCCTCACAACAGGAAGTGTACAGTTGTACATTGAACGTCCCGATCGGACACCTGTTACCTTATCAGCGGGACGGTCTGTCCAGTGACCGAAGACATGTTGCTGTAACAGGCTTTCCAACACTGACCGTTTTGGGTGGAGCATGTGGGCGTGGCGATGTGGCGAATCAGCCGTCACGCCGTCACAAACGAAACACTAATAGCACCTACACGAAAACAGTCTAATACATCAAACCTTCAGTGATTGACCCACATCCGGTCCCCTGCAATACTGAATGGTCAAATCATGACATTAATTAAGCC